>RJWJ010002142.1:0-107984 GCA_004363605.1 Indri indri
GGAACTACAGGCATGCGCCACCATGCCCGGCTAATTTTTTCTCTATATATATTTTTAGCTGTCCAATTAATTTCTTTCTATTTTTGGTAGAGACGGGGTCTCGCTCTTGCTCAGGCTGGTCTCGAACTCCTGAGCTCAGAACGATCCGCCCGCCTCGGCCTCCCAGAGTGCTAGGATTACAGGCGTGAGCCACCGCGCCCGGCCTCATCTTTTATTTTTGAACTTTTTATTATGGAGAAATCTCCAACATGCCCCTGAGCAGAGACAGTGATATCATGAGCCCAGTACCTGTCGCGGCTTCTGCTGCCTGCAGGGGCGCCGAGGCAAATCCTGACCCTGTCCATTCAGCCTCCATTTCCAGGAGCCAGCCTCGGTTTACTTCCCGAGAAAGCCACTCTGCACAGCCCGTCCCATGTGCTCCCGAGTCCTCACGGTGTGTGTCTCAGGCCTGTGTCTTCTGCACGTCCTCTGCTGGGTGTCGGGCCCCGAGGCTGACCCGCTCCGGGCATGTAAGGCGACTGGCCTTCCTGCTCCTCAGCCTCGGCGGTCCCTGCCCTTCCAAGTCTGGACCACATCCCCTTGCAGCTCGCAAAATGTGACATCCTGGTCCTGCCTTTCTGTCCTCACTCGTGCGCTGGAATCATCCATTAGGCGAGATGCCGCCGCCAGCTGCTGGGGCCCCTAGGGGTCCCGTTCCTTTGGCAAAGGCAGGACAGCTGCTGAAATCTTTGCCTTTGCTGCCAGTTTTCAGAATGATGAGTTAACAAGTTAGTTGCCCCTCTACAGGGCAACAGTGAGTGTTTTGATTGTTTGATTTTTAGTATCATAGTGAACTCATGGATGTAAACATATCCTATGTGCTTTGACCTGTTAGAGTTAAATCCTATGTCATCTTTGGCCAGCGGCAGCTTCTTTGGGTCCTGGTGGTTTGGGCAGCTTTCTTACTCCTTGGAATGAGTCTGTTCCAAGCTCATGCTGTATGTTTTCTGCCCTGGATCTATTTTTTAATCTCTAGGGTCTAGCATGTTTCTTAATTTCTGTTTGACACATAAACAAGCTCAGAGCACTTTCCTTTGCAAACAGAGTCTTTCACACCAAGGCCCTTTGAGCAGAAGGATGCCGTGGTCTCACCTCGCTCAGCCCCGTCCTCTCCCGGTGTCTGTTAAGTCCCCTTCCTCTGCGCTGCTTCCTGACCACACGGGCTAGCGCGCTCTGGGAGAAATGTGGACAGCCTGCGTATGCACCGTCCTCGCGGGTGCTCAGGGAGAGCCGCCGTTGCTCAATTAATGGCATTACAGTGGTCCCTTGGGGTCGGAGAGAGGCTTTGGGGCTCTTATACTAAAAAGAAAAGAAAACAATAAAGGGACCCAGCCAAGGGTCAGTGAACATCCCTGCACATGTGATCAAGGGCCTGTTAAGTTAAGTTTCCATTCCCTTGTCCTTATGCATTTCATGTAAGTCGATGATGAAATCATGTGCATTTTAATTTCTAAAGGAAGTTGCTGTTTTAAACAGGACCTGTTCTGCTTTCCTGGGTGCTAATTCGGACTTTCGTTTCTGTGAAAACACACCCATGGGTGCGGTGTCTGCCGCTTGGGCGCTTGCAGGAGCCCTCGGAGTCGGTTTCGAGCACCCACAAGGGGCTCCCTCCTCTCGGCCCTCACGCCAAGTGCTTCCTGGCCTGCTGGGAGCCTCTGGGCCAGGAAAAATGTGTTTTTATTTCAGTTATGGAATGTCACTGAGGAAGGTGGAGAGTTTGGGGGAAGGTGAGGCTGTGGACGCCTCTGTAGCCTCTCCCTGTTACCTTCTGTCGCTTTCCATCCCACGGGGACTTTGGAGGGCACCTGCCTGCAGATCTATTCATGGATCTGCCTGGTTTGAGTGAAGCCGCTGCAGCAACCTGGCTCTCACTGGGCGGGAGCTCGACTTCGGAGAGCAGTGTCTGCGCCACTTCCAGCCACTGCGGAGCACGGGTCTGAGGGACTGTCCTCCTATACAGAGAATGGCAAGACTTTTTTTTAAACTGGACTCTAGAGTCACTTTTGAATGGATGAAAAAAACCCACTTTGATGTCTGACAGTACTTACGGTTAAGGTTTTTGACAAATAATTTAATTCTCTCCACTTTCAATAGTTTCATTTTTGCTATTCTTTTGTACTGAATGATGGGAATTTGGGAGCCGCTCTGGGCCAGCTGGTTCCAGGGTAAGGTCACGCGGGCACGTTCGCGGTGCTCCTGGGCCCCGGCACCTGCCCTGCGGACCACCTTTGCAGTCTGAGAGCTGATCATCTCGGGAGAATCCTCTAGGCTATAAACTCTGTTGTGTGCTTTTAAACTGTGCATTTTTTTATACCAGTAGCTCTTCTTAAAAGGGGCGTATGCGCTGAAATGGACTCATTCCTCCCACAGGTATATTGGAAGGTCTCAGAAGACAAAAAAGCAAAATGTGCAGAAAAGGGGAAATCAAAACAGGTAATTTCTAAGCTACAAAAAATCCTACATGAGTATGTCTTAGCTGTTTTAATCTCCTGAATGCCACGACTTCTGAAATGCAGGCCGGGCATTTTGTCCCGGTCCTGTGGTCCTGGTAGGCTGGGCTTCGTTGTCATGACGCACATGAAGCTTATCCCTTCTGTTCCAGAGGGTCGGAAGTGGGTCTCCCAGCAAGTGCCAAACATAGTAGGCATTTGAGGAACAGTTTTTGAAGTTTATATGAATTGAATTTGTCCAAATGTCCTGAACCTTTGACTATAGGAAACAATTTACAGCACTCACTGGTGAATGGCCTTAGGCTTAGAGGGGTTGCTGGGTTTTTTGGATTTTTGGCCATGTCCATCCCTTCCACACCTCAATGTGGGTGGGCGCAATTAGGGAGCCCTGGGTTCCTGGCCACCCTGGGAGCTGTCCTGTACCTACCGGGTGCTGGGCAGACTCTCAGATCACAGGAGCCCGTCTTCTTTGATAGCGGTTGAGACAGCTGAGTTATGGCAATTTCAGCAGTTGTTGGCTAATTTCAAAACAATTCCAAAAAAAGAAAGAAAAAAATCCAAGGAGTTTTTTGCTCAACTTTCTTAGCAAAGTGCTAAACACTCTTGCCAAAGTGCTTGTCTCTAAACCCAAAGCTACTGCAGGAAATGAGGGGGAAAGCAGGCGGTCCCGCGGGGAGATGTGCTGGAGGCGAATCGTGTGGAGGCCAGCCGCCGGCAGGGTCTCTGTCAGCCGGGGGCTGGGGGTCACGCTGTGAATTACTTCCCACCAGTGTGAAAATGGTCACGACGAAGGAGACCTTTCCTGAGCTGAGGTCATTTCAGACTGCAGCACGTACAGTCCAAGGACTTTCAGCCTAGAATAGTGCATCATTAAACGGCGTCTTGTTGCACTTGGGGCTGTTCTGAGGCAGTGCTGCCTGCACCTCGGGGCAGGAGGGGGAACCGAGAGGCACCGTCTCGAGTGCGTGTGTGCGGTGGGAGGCGGGAGGTGTCTCCTGGAAGGTAGAGGGACGTCTCTGCCATGGGCGCTTCAGCGGGTGAGAGTAAAGTGGATTTTCTATAGTTGGTGTCCCCAGTAAGGTTTGAGGTAAGTTCTCCTCGCTCTGTTTAGTCACCACATCTTTGCCGAGTATTCCTCAGGTACCCGGACAGCTGTGGGCGCCACAGAGCTAGAATTACTCGGGCCCCTGAAGGTTGCGGTCTGCCCAGGGTGAACCCGGGTCTGTGCTCTGGAAAGAGCGGCGTGGCAGGTGCCGGGCTGGCGGTTGCTGACCATGCTCCCCCCTCACAGACGGAGTGCCTCAACTACATCCGAGTTCTGCAGCCGCTCAGCGCCACGGCCCTGTACGTGTGCGGGACCAATGCGTTCCAGCCCACCTGCGACCACCTGGTAAGACCAGTGGGCTTGTCCTTGTAGCACGTGTGCTCACGCCAGCCTGGTTAGCGGTTAGAGCAGAGAAAGGGCTCCAGGCAGGCACGGGGGGGTCTCCAGCCCGCAAAACAGTAGGATTGGCTCAGGGCCGGCCGTGTGAGGAGGGGGCAGCTCGGGCCCCTCCAGAAGGCCTCTCCCGGCTGAGGTCAGGAGCACGCACGCATTCCATTCAGTTCCTCTAGGCCCTGGTGTCCGTGGCCAAGCGCATGGCCTGGGACAGAGCTCAGGGTACCGGTAAGCACCGGTGCAGGATATGCAGTGGGGGAACGTTCTAGAAAGTGAGGAAGGCCTGGCTGCCATGGGGTCTGGGTCAGGTGGGAAGGTCAGGACTCAGCCCTGGATCATGTGTGCTTGGCTGGCGCTTCTGTGTGTCTGCGCCCTGGTCATGGCGTCACCATTCGGTGCCGGCCATGCGTGTGCAGCTTACCCGTGGACTGCTCTCCCACGCGCCCACTCTGAGGGGCCGCGAAGAGCGTGCTGAGCTGCGTGGGAAGCAGGACCTGCCCTGTCCCTCACAGCGTCACCTCCCTGACTCTGCCCAGATGCGTCCAGCGCCTCCCCCGCATAAGGGTCCTCAGGAGGAGCCTTCCCCACGCCTCACAGTCACACGGAGAGAGAGATTAGATTTTGGCATCTGCTGGGAGAGATTCTTTTTAACAAGATAATCCGACAAGCAGTTTGCTAACGGCGGGTGGGGGGGTTAACTAAGTGCATGCGAGGGTTGAAAATGAAGCACATTTCTGTTAAGTGTCCCTGGATTTAGTGAGCACCTGACAAATGCAAAATACACAGTGGTGAAAAGCTTAGTTTGCTTGAACCCTGAATTAATTGGAATTTAAAAAAGTGTTTTCCAACCTTGAGTCAGAGACAAATGGCAAGACAAAGTATGAACTCAGTAGAAACTTGTTCGGGAACCCTGGTACCTGCACGGGGTTTGGGGCGAGATCTGAGCACGCGTGCTGGCGGTGATGGTCTGTCTGGGGTGAGGGTGGTCCTGGCTGGTATGACCCCCCCATCCGCAAAGACAGGTGTTTCTTCTTGCTCCAGCGCAAAAAAAAAAAAAAAGCGCAGTTATGCTAGAAACATTTTGCACATCAGCGGATTTTTCTGGCTAAATTCTGCTTAATAGGAAGCTTCCAGTACTGTCATTTAAACCTGTATTCCATAGATATGTCAGTGGTTGAGGGAAGGGTATAGTATTGTAATATGTATTTGGTTTAAATCTAGACCCGTAATTTTCCCTAATACTCTTCATAAAAGTTTTCACCCCTACTGAAAGGTCGATCACTCACATGTGTACATACTAGCAACCAGGACTATACCTCTGGGAATGAGTGTGCGCAGGTGTCTGTGTGTGAGTGTGTGTGCTTGCTGAACTGTGGCCCATGGCTCCCGAATGCCTTCATAAGCATTTCCTAAGAGCAGTGACATTGTCCTGCGTAACTGCAGTTTCATCATTATGTCTCAGACCGGGTACAGCAATTCCCCAATGCGTCTGACCCCGGCCCCGTTCACATTTGTGCGGTGGCCCCCAGACATCCTTTCGAGGTGCAATAAGTGGATCATGTCAAGTGGGGCCTATTTTCACCCAGTTCGTACTCTGTGACCTCACAGGTGACAACCCGTGTAGTGGGCTATTTAACCCAGCCTGTTAGGGATATCAGCGGTGGCCGTCCTCCCAAGCGAGCCCCTCCTGCTCTGCTTCTGGGGTGCCCAGCCAGCCTCCTCCGTGCACAGCGCCACCCTGCAGCTCTAGGCTGCTAGATGCAGTGATGGTCCCACTGTCATTCTCCGTGTCCCTGGCTTTGTGGCAGGCTTGCCCTGTCTTGTCTTCCTGTCTGTGCTGTCCAGATGGATTTCCACTTCTGTCACTGGCTGGGTTTTGCCTGTTTTTCTGCTGGGAGGCTCTTTCTCACTCATTTGTGCACACTTGTCAAGTGCTCAGGGACAGAAACACCTCATCTGTCACTTTGTAGGTATTTCTCCCAATTTGCCACTTGCTGTTAACTTTGTCACGTTGTTTCCCTGGACGAGAGTGTCCCAGTTCATTCTGTCATTGGCTCCATGCATTTTTCCCGTACGTGGGTTTGGGCTTGCTTGTCGCTTACGTGGGTTTGAGCTTGCTTGCCGGATGAAGATACCCCAGGACTGCAATGCTTGCCCGCGCTTTCTTCTAGCGCCTCGGTTCCATTGTCAGAGTGCAGGTCGTTGATCTACCTGGAATACTCTTTGATGGTGGGAGAGGGGTGGGGATGCTGCTGCTTTTTGTTTTTGTATTTCTGTTACCTGTTTATTGGATTGTCTGGTTCTCCCAACTGCCTGGAACGCCACCTGTATGGCACCAAGATTCTGCACATGGGCTTCGGGTCACTTATGGAGCATGTCCTGCATGTGGCTTGCCCTGGCTGGAGCCATCAGCGTTGCCAGCTCCGTTTTATAGATGGGTGAACTGAGGCTCCAAGGTCTTGAGAAGCTTGGCCAGGGTGTCAAGGGCACCGAGGTGCTGGCATCCAGACCCGAGCTGAGTGACACCAGGCATGGCTCTGGAGTGCGCGGGATTCATGGGACTCGACACTGATTTGCTCTGTCCTCTTTAGTGGGTGGTGCCAAATCCATAAAATGAATGGTGCACGGACGCCTTATTCCTACGGAGATTCAGGCATTTTATGATGCACTTTCTTTTTATTCAACTGCAGAGCTTAATATCCTTTAAATTTCTGGGGAAAAACGAAGATGGCAAAGGAAGGTGTCCCTTTGACCCAGCGCACAGCTACACGTCCGTCATGGTTGGTGAGTCTTGCCCTCAGCTTCCATCACCCCTGAGGATTGGGGGGCATGCCAAAGCAGGACCTTCGGTCCTCTTCCTTCTCAGTGCTGTCTTCATGGCTTTGTTTTGATGTTAGCTGTCGTCACAAAAGGTGCATGTGACTCTGCATGGACCCTTCACCAAGGGCTTTTGTATTCACTGTTCACAAGGATAACCAGGCACCACCAGAGATCATTACTTTACATCCCCCCTGGTGCGCGCCACGTGGATGATCAGGCATGTCAAGCGGATGCTCCTGCTTGTGGGGGAGGGGTGTGCCCAAGCCACGTGTGGCCCACAGTGGTCTCGCACCTCAGCATCCAGGCCGCAGCCTCAGCACTCGCTGTTGTATCCGTTAGCATTTTCCTGGATGCGGGAATTACCCACTTGTGTTCAGTTATCGCCCAGTGACTCATAAAATGCAGCTGAATGTGGACATAAAATTATCCACATCAAAGGAAAACAGGAGAGTCAGGAAGCAGAGGCATGCACCCCGGAAGTTGGGGGACCGTCTTTCGTGTTCTCTGGCGGCTGTGGCTTAACTAGGTTATAAAGAACAACATGCCGAGCGTTTGTCCCAGTGTTTGTGCCACAGCCTAAGAGGCTGGTTTCTTTTTCCTCTTTCCCCGGGGCCTCTTCAGATGGAGAACTTTATTCTGGGACATCGTATAATTTTCTGGGAAGCGAACCCATCATCTCCCGAAATTCTTCCCACAGTCCTCTGAGAACGGAGTACGCAATCCCCTGGCTCAACGGTAAGCAGAGCCGCTCGGCATTCCTGTTTGGTCTCTCCTCTTGCTGCCTCCGAGCCCTGTGGGTCCCTGAGATAGTGTCAACGCCTGTGCGGTGGGGACGTTCCTGGAACTGCTCAGAGTCCACAGCCAGAGCCCAGGGGCACCTTGTTTGTTTTCTTCTCTGCTAACAAGATACTGTTTTAAGACAGCTTCTCCCCAGCCCCCAACCCCATGCCCTCCCTGCAGATGAATTTGGGAGACTTTCATGAAAGTGAGACTCTGATTGATGGTACATGGCGGACTCAAACTTATCAGATAGGGTCACGATGTCATTTCCAGCCTGATGCTAAAGCGTGGAGTGACCCTGGTGTCGGTACCTCCTCTGTGTCCAGCCTCCAGCACATGGTGGCTGGGATCTGGGTACCTTGTCACTGCCAGACAGCACACGTCTGACGTCTGACTCCTGCGTGCAGAGGGCTTGCGGCTGTTCATGGGGGCTTTTCTTGTGGGTGCCAACCAGCAGAGCCCTGGGGTTTAGAGCCTCTTCATCTGAGAGCAGATCCTGAGACTTGGGATTTGGGACAGCCGGCGCCTCAGGGTCGGGCAGCCAAGGAGCTAGAGTCTCAGGGCACCCAGCTCTGGTGGTTTGTTTATTTCAAGCACGTGTTGTTTAAACCAGCAAATGCCTATCTTACGGTAGGTTTCTGAGGCTGGTATGGCCTGGTTCCCTGCAGTCCCCAGAGTGCATGCCAGTTGGGAGGCCCAGCGTGGGTGCTCGGGGTGGACCTGGGGCAGGATGTGCAGCAGAACCACCAATCAGAGACACCTCTCTAAGGCTGGGGAAGGTGGGGCAGGCACCGTTTGGGCTCAGAGCAGCCGTCGTCCCCGAACCCTGGAGTTTATGACTGAGGTGTGGCACATGCACACACCAGACGGCCTTGCAGGAAGCCGCCAGGCCCCCGAGGCAGCGCTGGCCGGCCTGGTGACCCTGTGGGTAACGGGCAGCCACAGAGCTCTGTGCACAGGGATAGTCCCGTGTCCTTTCCCCGCAGAGCCTAGCTTCGTCTTTGCCGACGTGATCCGAAAAAGCACAGACGGCACCGATGGTGAGGACGACAAGGTCTACTTCTTCTTCACCGAGGTGTCTGTGGAGTACGAGTTTGTGTTCAGGCTGCTGCTCCCACGGATAGCGAGGGTGTGCAAGGTGAGCGCCTCGCCCTCCCGGCTTCCGCTCGGCTCTGCCGCGTGACAGTGTGCTCAGAGGATCGGCCGCTTCTGACCTTCCTCTGAAATGTCGCTTTCCCTGGCACTTCACTGCCTGGTGCCACAGATGCCACTCTCGATGGGCCTGTGTGATGCCAAACCTTCCTTTCTGGGGGATTCTGGTGGCTGTTTTTGGAGACCAAGGGGACGTTGGACCTTCTGTGTGTGAACCACTGGCTTGATGTTCTTAGGAGATTTATTTTTCGTTTGTTCCTCAGACCTCCCCCAGATTATAAAAAGATTTTGTGAAAGGTATTCATCAGATGCTAGTGGAGTTGGAATTTTCACTCTGGGCTCTCATAACCTAAGAGTGAAACACTAACTGACTGCTTAGGCTAAGAGAGAGAGTGGGTACCACACTTTGCGAAAGCGGTTTGAAGCGCATATTAGGGGAGGGAGGATGCTTTTAAAATAACACCTATAGGCACAGCACTCAGCATAAGAGAATGGCTTTGGGGGCTGATTTTAGGAAATCTTAAACTGGCCCAGGTGGCAGTTTCTCTACGAGGTGGGACAGGCCTTAGGTGAACCATAGGAAACTGCATGAGACAGAACAGCTGCTGTCACGCTGGCTGCTCAGCGTGGAGCCAGTGGACATGCATCCGTCGTGGAAATTGTCAGGCGTACGGTTGCTGCGTGGCCCTTCTCGTATAGTGAGCACCATGAGAACATCACAGAAGCAAGAATGTCCTGCCTGCGACACACAAAGCAAGTGCTTTGGACACCTATCCTTCAACAACCCCGTGCCAAGGGGGAAAGTGGGTGCTTTGCATCCACCCGGGTCTTCTCTAGCCAGGCTCGCTGACCGAATCCTCCACGTGTCCCCTGACCCATGGCTGCCACACTCCCTGTCTTGCAGACCAGGAGAGCATCTTAGCCAAGGGCAGCTGTGCACGGCAGGCCGGTGCTCGGCGCGTTGGGGTGGGCACTGCAGGGCCGGGCTCTGTGCAGGCAGGGAGCTCCCTCAGGGCAGCGCTGGCCGGCGGGGCTCGAGTTCTCCTCTGCTTCTGCAGCTGTGCAGCCACCAGGAAGCCGGGCTTAGACTTGCCGTGAGCTTGACTTGTTACCTGGCTCTGGGGGTGTCTGTGAGCGGGGCCAGGGAGGAACAGCGCAGCATGCCCCTCGTCCCCCAGGGCTCTGCAGGTCTTAGGCGCACTTCTGGCCTCCCTTCGAATCCTCGTCCTTTCTTTTCCCACAATGGTTAGAATTCCTGGGCGGAGGCCATTTGAGCATAGCCCCCATCTGCCCCGTCCGTAGGACCCTTCCCCTGCCCCCTGACACACCTGAAAGCCAGATGGGACAAATGACCAGAGACATGCTGGAAACTACTCTTCAGTGAAGCATCAAGGAAGAAAACGAAGTCATTTATTAAAAAAGGACTGTGATCACAGTAGAGACAAGGAGGGGGCATTTTTATTATGCCCAAAATAAAGACTTCAATTTTATTAATATATTCTTCTACATTCAGATTTCATAGTTTCAGTGTTTCTCTCCAGAACACACACAGTTGTGTTTTATAATTGTCTCCCAGCTGTCAGGTCCCTGACGAGTGTTATTGAAGAACCTAGTAGGTCCAAGGCACTGCAGAGGTCGTCTGGGTGGGAGGGAAGTGAGGATCAAGTCCCTGGGGCGAGGTCCACGCGCTCACCAGAGACGGGCTGCAGGGCCGGGTGCCGTGCAGTGGGAGGGGCTGCCCACCGCCCACCCAGCCCAAGTGCGTTCGTTGACAGGTCAAGTGTCCGGCAAGTCCCACGAGCCCCAGGGCGGAGGGTGGAAACGTCTGGCACGGAGGCTCACCTCTGCACTGTGGGGCCAATGCCAGGCACACAGCCAGGCTGTTTTAGCTGGAATCGAATGAGCTTTCAGCGAGAGAGTTTCTGTCTGTTTTGTTTTGTGTTTTAATCTGGAAACGTTCTCTGGCCCCAGCTGGTACTTGCAAGTAGTGCAGGGGCCCAGTGATTGCACCCCTGTCCTGGCTGGCTCGGGCAGCACTGTGCTGTGCTGGGGTGAGCGGGGCTGCACCGCTATGTTTAGGGCCTGCTCACGGGTCCTCTCTCCTCATACCACATCTTGTCACTGGGGTTTCAGGGGGACCAGGGGGGCCTGAGGACCTTACAGAAGAAGTGGACCTCTTTCCTGAAGGCCAGACTGATCTGCTCCCGGCCAGACAGCAGCCTGGTCTTCAACGTGCTACGGGACGTCTTCGTCCTCAGGGCCCCGGGCCTGAAGGTGCCCGTGTTCTATGCACTCTTCACCCCACAGCTGTAAGTGTCTGGGCGGGGGTCTGTGCCCTACCTCTCTCACTGCCCACCAGGCAGTCACGATGCCTCCCTCCCCTGCCCAGGAACAATGTGGGGCTGTCGGCAGTGTGCGCCTACAACCTGTCCACAGTGGAGGAGGTCTTCTCCCAAGGGAAGTACATGCAGAGCGCCACGGTGGAGCAGTCCCACACCAAGTGGGTGCGCTACAATGGCCCAGTGCCCAAGCCACGGCCTGGAGCGGTGAGTGGGGCCCAGGGCCTGGGGGTGCCAGTGATGGTTCTGTCCCTCCAAGGCCCAGAGCGTGAGACTTGGTTCAGGTGCTGGAGCCTCCTTACAGCCTGGGTGCCTGGCCGTGCCAGGGCCTCCCTGGCCTGGGCAGGTGCTGGAGCTGTCTCCATGACAAGCTGGGTGTCCGTGGGGACTGGGGGATTCAGTGAGTACAGCTCGCCCTTTTTCTGTGTTCTTCTCTTTCGCGTATTATAGAACAGTCATGCTACGTGCTGCCCGGACAAGAAGGCTGTGCCGCTGGCACGGACTGTTTTGCGGATTAACTTTGCATAACACAATTGGATCTATTTCCTTTTTAGTTTCCTGCCGAGGAACACACGATTGCTTGGCAGAGGCCTGTGCGCTTGCATGAGCTCTGCTGCCCACTGGTCAATAGGAATCACATTTCTTCCTCCTAGAAATAATGAATTTTGTGTTGCAATTAGTGCAGGTTTCCAGGCTGCTTTGTTCCTGCTCATGGGGCAGCAAATAAGGCCCTCGGTAGAGTGTCCTGGTCTCCTCTGTGGGGCATCTGTCCCCAACACGTCATTGCTCCTTCTGTGCATTCTGTTAAGTTCTGTGTTCACTTCTGGCCACAGATTTTGGTTTACGCACGTCAGGGAGCTGGGACAGAAAAGGAATTCTGCACTCTCTTTATCTTTTATTCTATTTATAATTGGACTGTTTTTAGCGATGTTTAGCATTCTTCTCTTCTCATGGAAACAGTGTAAGTAAGTGTTCCGTTTTTCAGTTTCAGAAGCTTGGTAAGTATTTTTCATTTATAAGTGGATAAAAATTCCTCCACTGATTACATACAATGAAATGTAACTCTGTCTTACGGATAGGATACACTTTGTAATAGTGTCTTCGGATCCCGGGGGAAAGGCCACTTCTGTTATTCACTGGTACCCTCCTTTCAAGAAGTCCCTGCGTGGTTCCCACGTGTCACACCTTGGGAAGGCTCGAGGCGTGTGTGGTGGCGCCGTGCTGGGTTGTTTGGGGACATGCATGTTAACGGCCGATGACTTTGTTCCCTGCAGTGCATTGACAGTGAAGCTCGGGCAGCCAACTATACCAGCTCTCTGAATTTACCAGACAAAACGCTGCAGTTTGTCAAAGACCACCCTCTGATGGATGACTCAGTGACCCCAATAGACAACAGGCCCAGGCTAATCAAAAAAGATGTGAACTACACTCAGATCGTGGTGGACAGGACTCAGGCCCTGGACGGGACCGTCTATGACGTCATGTTTGTCAGCACAGGTGGGTTCTGAAGGCTCGACGGAGGTAGCGTGTCTGTGTCTTGCTAGGAAAGTGAGAAAGTCCAAATAATTTTTTACAAGTGCATCAGAAGTCTCCCTGGAGGTGACCCAAGCAGTTTGTTTACAGTATGAAAGGACTTCTGAGAAGTCACCATATGTAGCGGATTTCAGATCTGGGTGACCACCAGGCTACCTGGACACTTGCTAGAAGTGGGCCACCTGGGCTGGGCTGGTGGGTGATGCCCGTGCAGGGGCGGGTGTGAGAGCTGCCTGGGAGGGGCAGCAGCCTGTGTTTCCTGACTGTTGGCAGAAGACCACATCCCTGGTCCCCTGCCGAAGAGCTGGGTTTGAGATGTGCCCTGACTTGCCATGTGGGCACATCTCCCCTAGCTGGTAGACTCTGAGACGAGCACTTCTGGAACAGAGAATGGGGACCGGGAGCCACGGTGGTTGGCAAGGCCCCGTGGCCTGCCCTCGGAGCCTGCCAGCTGACCTCGCTTGTGCCCTGGCCCACCTGCCTGCCTGGGCCCCTCCTGGACAACACCCGCAGGGCCGGTGGAACTCGGGAGTCACCTCCTGTGGGATGTAGTTTCAAATGCTATAATGTCGACCTTGTTGATGAAGGGTTGTTTTGGAGTCAACAATGGAACGTTTTCCATAAAAGAAACTGAAATAGCCCATAACACTTGAGTGTCTGATTGTTTATTTTTCCAAAGGCTTTTCCTTTTGATTTCGTCATGCAAAACCATCATCTTTTTCCACGTATCTTGTTGAGGGAGTGACTAGAGAAGGAAGAAGGGAGAATGTCTGCTCCACGGTCGTTGTCCTTGGCTTCTCCTTCCGGGGCCACATTGCTGACCTGTACCTTTGACCTCGCAGACCGGGGAGCCCTGCACAAAGCTGTCAGCCTGGACAATGATGTGCACGTCATCGAGGAGATCCAGCTTTTCCAGGATGCAGAGCCAGTCCAGACCCTGCTGCTGTCTTCAAAGAAGGTGAAGTCACCCGGGCGGCGGGCCGGGGGTCTGCCTTGCTTGGCAGCTTCAAGTCGCAGTGATCCAGGAGTCACCGAGCTGGAGTAAGGCATCCGCAGGCCCCTCCGTCTATCTGGCCCTGATGCGCTGACTGGGTCTCCCACAAAGCTGTCCATGCACTGTGGGATCTGAAGTTTGGGAAGGAGGGAAGGCAGACCTAGGAGACAACTTTCTTTTTGGAGTTGCCAGAACGTCAGAGTGGCTGTTGCAGGTTTATGGGCTGTAGTGAGGCGGGCTTGCGCCCTCTGGAAACACATTCTGGTGCCCTGAGCTTGGCCAGATTGCAGGCTGCGCCATTGGGGTGTGATGGGGATGCAGCCGCGTCATCAGTGTGGACACTCCATCAGAGAAATGGCACATCGTGTCTGCAGAGCTCTCTCCGCTTTGACAGGGTGCTTTCTCCTGCATGGGGGTGGCAAGCCTTTCTTGTAAGAGGTAGTGAGTTTTCAAGGCTGTGAGGGACGTGAGGTCTGGGACGCAGGTGCTTAACTGCTGCTGTAGCCCTGGTGAGCGTGGCCAGGGCGTACATGAGGGCGCCTGATTATGGACACTGAGCTTTGCACCTCCTAAAAGTTTCATTTGTCACAAAATATTATTTGGCTTTTTTTCAACCACTTACAACTGTAAACCCCATTCTTGCTTGGCCAGCTGCAAAGAAATGGCCAGGGCGCTGGATTTGGTCACCAGGCCATAGTTTGTGATCCCATCTCAGGTCGGTGGCCTTGGGACATGCCGTAGCTGGGGATAGAGCACAGGGGAGCAGAGTGCAGGTGGCCCAAATCCGTAGCTCCACCATTGGTGGCTGCAAGCCTGAGCAGGCCAGCCTTGTTCTGTGCCTCAATTTCCTCATCTGTGCAGTGCTTCCAGGAGGGGCTGGCCCCCTGCCAAGAGGTGTCCTACTGAGGGCTGACTAGTGGGAGGCATCTGGCCTGGGGAGGGCCCTGCCCTGTGACTGGCAGAGGACACTTGCCTGTCTGTGTTGGGGTCTCCCCTGCTGGGCCTGTGGGCCCCATGCTGTGACTGACTGAGCTAATGGGCCCTCAACCGTGCTCGCAGTTTCTGGCGCTGGCCCTGGGACTGCCAAGCCCCCAGCGCTGGGCGTCACCTGTCACTCAGCCTCTCCTGCCTGCCCTGTGTCTAAAGCCTTGCTCCAGCACGGCAGCCTGGGCCCATCGCCCCGCTGTGCCGCTTTCCTCTGTGGCGGAGAATCTCTGGCTTGACCTGCAGTACTCCCAAGCGGCCCTGGGCAGGGATGGGTGGACATCCACGCTGGCTGTTCAGGGGGCTGCCTCCTGCAGCTGGCTGCTGCCGGGCCTCCACCTACCTCATGGGGTCCCCAGGCAATGGGCAGAGGAAGAGGCCCCTGCCTAGCTGAGCAAGAACAGAGCTGCCCTCTCGTGCTGGTGCAGATTTGCAGACATCCCTTCTGGATCCACAAACTTTTGGCAGAGTCCTGCCAAAAGGTTACCTACCCTCTCTGCAGTGCGTTGCCTCCCTCAGTTTGGAAAGGAGAAGGAAGTGGAATCGCTTGAGTGAGTTACAAGCCGCCAGGTACTTGGCGTCAGTGCTGGTCTTGCCTCTCAGTCTCCAGAACGTGTGGGGAGCCCTGGAGATTTGAAGGGTCGGTGCTTTAGCCACCCCGCGGGCCCCAGCCACCCTCATTGTTGAAAGAAGCAGACCCGGATGCCCTTCTGGGGCTGCCACGGTGCTCAGTCACCTCAGCCAGACTGGGGCAGACACCCGGAAGGTCTCCAAAATGCGCAGGACCTGTCAGAGTAACAGTCAGCCCTGGTGTGGACGCTGGCGAGAATGAGGCTCTGCTCCACACGGTCTCTCGGGCCCAGGCTGGCGGAGGCTCCCAGGGCATGTAGGGACTGGACTGATCCTCAAAGGCGTAAGGAGGTAGGGAAGGGGGCCCTGTGTAGGAGGCAGTTACAGGTCAGTCCTGTGTTCACCTGCTCAGCCAGAGCTCAGTCACCTGGCCACACCAGGCAGCTGGTCAGACAGGGACTTGGGCCCACGAGGGAGAGCTGATGGGTTTAGGGAAGCACATGCTGGTCCTGCTGGGCCACCCACCTTGCCTGTCCCCACAAAAGCCTCCGCTTCATGGGGACAGCACTGAGTTGCCTGGGAGAGGCGGGAATGCATCCTGTGTGCCGAGGGTTCCGCAGCTTCCCCTGGGGCCGGGCGGGCTCAGAATGCCTGGCTGTGTGGCCGTAGCAGCAGGCGTGGCTGTTCAGTGGTGCAAAGACTGATGCAGCTAGCATGGCAGAGGGCAGGGAAGGAGCTTGGTGGCTCGTCTGCCTCTGGCCATGCCCACTGTCACCCACGGCCTGCCCCAGGCCCCGCATGCACGTGCACCGGCAGAGTCCGCAGCCGCAAGGTGTGAGCCCAAGTGCTGCTGCGGACGGGACAGTCACTGGGCCAGGGCAAGGGGAGGCGGGAGACGGGTGGAGAGCTTGAGGGCGTGGTGCCTGGGGCGGGCTGGCTCTCAGCGTGCCCCACTGATGCTGTGCGGTGCCCAGTCAGGTTTGTCTTTTCCTTTGCCTTTTTAAAATTCTTTATCTTGAAATACTTCCTGATTTACAGAGGAGTTAACGGTGTTCCGCAGTGCTTCCTGAGCCCTCCCAGCCGGCTTTGCCGGTGTCACTGCTCACGTAGCCAGTGTGCCTTTATCCAAGCTGAGGCACCGTCCAGGGTGTTGTGCGTCACCTGGACCTCAGCTCTGGGATCCCAGGTTGCATTTGGGCATCATGTCTCTTCCGTGTCTCCGTGTCCCTGCATCCTGTGAGCCCAGCACTCCTGGACAGCACCGGTCAGTGTCTGCAGCCCATCTGGTGCTTTCTCCTGAGGCTCCTGGGGCTGTGGGTTCGGGGAGCATCTCAGAGGGCGCCTGCTGGGGATGTGGTGTCCGCATGACACAACGTGGGTGCCGTGACCTCGGTCCCGGGTTCTGAGTCAGCGCCGTTGTTTCCCACGCCTGTGTGCCTGGGGGTCTGCCCCACGAGGGGCTGGGGCAGCGTGAGCCCCACCTTCTGGGTGGTGTGTGAGCGTGTGGAAAACCCCACAGTCATTTCCACTGAGGGGACTGCGAAGCTACACAAGCCCCTGTTTTCCTTTCATCCGCTCACGTCCACACCCGCGAGGGGCCCTGCCTGCTGCAGTCACTGCTGTCCTGGTGGCCAGCGCCCCTCCCCCTCGTCCCTGCGGTGTCTGTCCACGGGCGTCCGAGAGGCGTTGTTCTGGTGTCGCAGCTCCGTCTCACTTGGGCTCCGCCGGCCTCGTCTGGGGCAGGCGGGGTGGGGGCTGAGCCTCCTGCCGGCAGGGAGGGTGGGAGTCCTGGGGGTGTCCACAGCCTGCCCGCCCACCCGCACACAGCCTCTGCCTGCCTCTTGCTGGGCTGAGGGGTCAGGTGGGCTGCCCTCGGCCACCCAGGTACACCTGTTCTGCTCTGCGTGTGTGTCCCCACAGCGCCTTGCACGTGTCCCTGGCAGGGCCCCGCTGGCCCTTCGAAGGTGCCTGGCATAGCCTTTGTCACCAGGGAACATTTCCATACCTCCACAAAAATGTGCCATGCCCTGAACTGTGACCTGGACATCTGCCTCAATCCTTTTCAGGAACGTGGTGGGTATGTGGCCTCATCTGCCCAAGTCCCCACTGCTGCGGATGGGCCGGGTCCCCTCTTGTTGTTGATGGCGCCATCCATGAGGGGGTTCCCTTTCGTGTGTCTGCACCCACGTAGGCTGGTGTGGGGCCTGGGGTCTGGGGCCTCGGACGCCTCACGGCCTGTGGTCTGGGTCAGCTCCAGGGACCGTGACCTCAGTTAGACTCCGAAGTTGCCCCAGAATGTGCGTGTGAGAGGAGGGCTGTGCTTCGTCTGACTCTAAAACACTGAGTTGTGTGAACCTGGGAGTCTTGTGATGTAAACCAAAAGGTTTTTCTGGGACATTGAGGTGAGACAGATGCTCCCAGGCAGAGTAAAGAGGGTTCCTCGTGCCATCTGCCAGCCTGTCGTGAGCCCTGAGCTTCAGGTGAACGCAGGTGGGGCACCCCTCTCCAGCTGAGTTGGTTTTAGCAAAGGCGACAGTGTTGACTGCCTGTGTCCAGCACGGTGGTGCCGGCAGGCTGAGGGGCTGGACCCGAAGCCAGCGCCCACCCAAGCTGAGCATCCAAAGGATGGAGGTCGGGTCTGCTCTCCGCTCTGAGTGTGGTCACCTGGGGCCCATCGGTTGCTCTCCCATCCATGTATTCCTCCCTGGCACGCGTACTTGTGCGGAAAGACGTGTTTCCTTCACACAGCATCCACCTGGTATCCCGTTAGGCCAGGCCCCTGCTAAATCCAGACACTAATGACGCGCCCTGTCCAGGGGCACGCATGGCCTGGCTGGGGAGGTTGGGCTTTGGAGGTGGTACCCTGCAGCCCGTCTCACCTGCGGCGTCAGGCTAGTGCATCCCCCTCCCACAGAGGGGACCCAGGGTGGGGACAGAACAGTCTCCTCCCCCAGAAAAAATATGTGCAGGGAAGTAGTAGGGCCCAGGCAGCGGGTGGCCGGACGGGGCGGGGAGGGATTCGGGCCCAAGGCCCAGTGAGCCCTCACCTAGTGTGAGGATTCTGCTCCAGGGTCACGCCCGCGGTCACCTGCGTTCCTCTCTGGGTGTCTGGCTTGCTCAGACCTCACTTAGGGAGGTCTTTCTCCCGTCCCTGGAGGTGCCCCCCGTGGCTTCCCACGAGCTGGTGGAGAGGCGCAGAGCCCGCCAAGCTGTGACTGCCTGACACCAGTTCTCTGTCTCCGTGCACAGGGCAGGAGGTTTGTCTATGCTGGCTCCAACTCGGGCGTGGTCCAGGCCCCCCTGGCCTTCTGCGCGAAGCACGGCACCTGCGAGGACTGCGTGCTGGCTCGGGACCCCTACTGCGCCTGGAGCCTGCCGGCAGCCACCTGTGTCACCCTGTACCAGGCCGAGGGCCCCAGCAGGTACGGGGTGGGGCGGCTGCGCGCGACGCCCCCTGCGTGTGGGCGAGTAATGAGTGCTGGTTGTCTTGCAGGGGACTGATCCAAGACATGAGTGGTGACGTCTCCACGTGCCCCGGTGAGTGGCTCCTCCTCCTCCCGCCTGCGCGGGAGCAGTGAGGCCTCCTGGCCATTCCGTGGCGCTTCAGTTCTGTGGCATTGTGTGCATCTCGTTTTTCTCTCTCCTCTCGGAAGAGGGGTCCTGTGGCGGGTGGCGGGCTCCGTAGTCTGTCTCCATGCCTTCTGTTGCGGGAGAGCGTGTGATGCCAGTGGGAGTGTGTCTGTTTACTGGGAGTGCTCCCCAGCCCCCCTGTCCTCTGCTCTTTCTGCTCAGCTCGGGGCTCGCCAAACAAAACCCAGCCCTGCTGTACCTGGGAGAAAGGAACCCCGAGACAGTGGTCTGCAGGCAGCTGGGGGACTTGGATGACATTTCCTTGGGGCTCCCCCTGGGGTGCCCATGCCTGTGGCCATCTGGAAACGGCGCCATGACCAGAGGAAGGGTGGAATCAGGTTAGGATGTCCCGTCCTCAGTGCTGCTAACGGTCTTGGTGCTGCAGGCAGACCTGCCCCTGGGTTCTGTGTCCTCCCCTCCCAGCAAGAGAGCTGTCATCAGACTAAGAGAAGTGTAGGAGGAGGGTGCTGAGGTGCACTGAGAGGCTGACCTTCCGCGTAGCCAGTAACAGAAGCATTTCACGTCCGACTCAAAGTGCCGCCACCAGACACCAGCCTGGCCTGTGTGCCCAGCCGCCTCCCGCCTGGCATGTTTTCTCCCTGGACGCGGGGGTGAGAAACGGGATTCTGCTGCTCAGAGGTGCCTCCGATTTCTTTGTCCCCGTGGGCTGCTCATCTCTTTGCTTCTTGGTCACGCATGTCTTTATTTCCTTAGTTCTGGAACAGTCCATTTCGCTCCGTTGGGTGAAGCCGTTGTGTCATCTTGTGGGTATTAACCTATTTTTTAAAGAAGTTAGGTAGCAAACAGGGTTGTTGATGCTGTGCACATTTATTTTGATGTTCCAGATAAAGTTAAAGAAAGTTACCGGCAGCATTTTTTCAAGCATGGCGGCACAGCGGAACTGAAGTGCTCCCAGAAGTCTAACCTGGCCCGGGTGTTCTGGAAGTTCCAGAACGGCGTGTTGAAGGCCGAGAGCCCCAAGTACGGTCTTGTGGGCAGAAAAAACTTGCTCATCTTCAACCTGTCGGAGGGAGACAGTGGGGTGTACCAGTGCCTGTCAGAGGAGCGGGTCAGGAACAAGACGGTCTTCCAGGTGGTGGCCAAGCACGTCCTGGAGGTGAAGCTGCTCCCGCGGACCCTGGCAGTGCCCACCTCGCCGGCTGTTCAGACGGAAGGCAGTCGGATTGCCCCGAAAGTGTCAGCTGTGTCCACCCCGGGGTTCCCTCCCCCGACCCCAGCCGTGCAGGTCAGCTCCCCCAGGGCCGTCACCCCTGCTCCCAAGCCTGCGCCCACCAGCATGTCCTGCGAACCAAAGATCGTCATCAACACGGTTCCCCAGCTCCACTCGGAGAAGACCATGTACCTCAAGCCCAGCGACAACCGCCTCCTCATGTCCCTCTTCCTCCTGTTCTTCGCCCTCTTCCTCTGCCTCTTTTTCTACAACTGCTACCAGGGCTACCTGCCCGGACGCTGCTTAAAATTCCGCTCGGCCCTGCTGCTCGGGAAGAAGAAGCCCAAGTCGGATTTTTGTGACCGCGAACAGAGCCTGAAGGAGACGTTGGTGGAGCCGGGGAGCTTCTCCCAGCAGAACGGGGAGCAGCCCAGGCCAGCCCTGGACACCGGCTACGAGACAGAGCAAGACACCATCACCAGCAAGGTCCCCACCGATAGGGAGGACTCACAGAGGATCGACGAACTCTCCGCCAAGGACAAGCCGTTCGACGTCAAGTGTGAGCTGAAGTTTGCGGACTCGGATGCGGACGGAGACTGAGGCCAGCCACACGTCCCCACCCGTGCCTCGGCTGTGACACGTCCACGTGTGGGGAGTTTTGTGTCTTTCCCGTTTGGTAGCCACATCTCGTGTAGCACCGCGTAGGTTAGCCAGCGTCGAGCAGCCAGCCTCCGTCCTCCGTCTCTGTTCTCCTGGGTTGAACCTGTGACTTGGTTTCTCTTTGTCCTTTTGGAAAATGACAAGCATCACATCCCATGGTCGGTCAGAGCGCTTTAAGGAGTCCTGCGGGCGACGGCGCGGACTTACTGAGCCCTTTCTGTAGTGGGGGAAGGCGGCGTGACTCCCACCGGCTGAGAAGAGCATGTCTTCAGCTTCCCTCCTCATAGCAGCCACTAAAATATAATTAATTCCAGATTGGAAATGACATTTTAATTTATCAGATTGGTAACTTATCGCCTGTTGTCCAGATTGGCACAAACCTTTTCTTCCACTTAATTATTGTTTTAGGATTTTACTTTGATTGTGTTCATGTCTTAGGTCATTTTTTTTATTACTGATGCACATGTTTTAATATTTAGAAGGATATATCTCCTAGATTTTGTTATATATTGGGATAAAATATGGCTTATGTTGCTTAAGATTCTCAGGGATAAACTTACTTTTGCTAAATGCATTCTTTCTGCTTTTAGAAATGTAGACCTAAAACCATCTCTTGAGCACACTCACCTTTTTTTTTTTTTTAACTTTATTCCTCGAGGGAAGTACCATTTTCAGAGAGATCTTTTTTTCTGTGATTTTTTTTTTTTTTCCCTTCTCTTTTTCTTTTTACTCTCTTGAAGAGGAGGTCTGTCCCATGCCCGAGGAGCGAGGCTGGGGCCCAGAGGAGGGCGTGCTGCAGCCGGTGCCCACGGCTGCCAGACACGACCTCCTGTCCAGGCAGATGGAACTGTCACAGGACGCCTTTGGTTCTCTGAACATTCCTTTCTCTTTTTGCTTCAATTCCACACCTGCCGCCTGCCCCGACTTCCTAGTCGACCCGACCGAGCTGTCCACACGGGAGGGGAGCTGGGCCTCGGGCTGTGACCGCGCACCCCCAAGGGTGCACCCCTGCTCTGCCGGCCGCTGTCATAAAGATGCGAATGGTGGTACGATCTCAACGCGCATTGATTTTACACTCCGTCTCCCTGCTGTGTAAATACCGGTTGAGAGGAGACTTTTTCCCGTGGCAGAGAGCAATAAACTCTGGACTTTGTGTGCCTGTGTGGACAGTCTCGTCTTGCAGCGTGATGTGATTGGACCATTTTGGTGTAAACATTTGTGTTTTATAAGATTTACCTTGTTTTTATTTTTCTACTTTGAATTGTGTAAATTGGAAAGTGCCCGAATAAATGAGAAGCTTCTATCCTTGACTTGGGCAGGACGTTGCTCAGTGGAGACCACGCAGCCCCATCCCCTGTGGCTGCCCTGCATGGCCAGGCTCCTCCTCTGCTGTCCCGCGTGTCTGTCCCTGCTGTGTTTTGCCCTCTCGCCTGTGACTGCTCCTGGGCTCCCTCCTCAGCCCGTCTCTTTTCTGTCCTCTGTCTCGCAGCCTCGTCTCCTAAGCCCTTCCCTCCTTCCGGCTCCTCCTCCCTGTCCTGTCTGGGCCCCGACTTGCCTTCCTCTCCCCGGAGCCTCTGGCCAGCCTTGGGGCCCGACAGCAGCTCGCGGGTCTCCTTGCTGCCGCCCTTCCTGAGTGACCAGGCACAGCAGGTACATGCACTGGGGACCTTCCACCTCTTCTGCCAGGCCACAGGTGAGTCCCTGTGTCCAGTCTGTCTCTCTACTCCAGAGGTGGGCGGGGGGCGGTGGTAGGGTCTCCTCTGCAGCTACCCGGTCTTCTCTCTCTGCTTTACCATGTACAGCTGTCCTGGCTGCGTCCCTCGGTCGAGCCATCTCATGCTTTCATTGCTCCTTGTTCAGTTTCCTGAGGGAGACCGTAAACAGCACGAGCTGTTCCTAGTAGACAGCGGAGCTCAGCCAACCTTTTAGGTGCAGAGCCCGATGTCAAGTGTTCTGGGCCTTGTGGGCCATGGGCTCTGTCACAGCTGCTCAGCTCTGCTCTTGAGCTGTGAAAGCGGCTGTGGGTGGTGTGTAATGAGTGGGCGGGGCCACGTGCCAGTAAAACTTTATTTACAAAAATCAATGGGCCAGATTTGGCCCAGAGGCCCGTTGCCAACCCGTGGCATTCAGGATTGCTTCTGTTTCTGCTAGCAATTTGGAGGATGATGTATGTGGCATTTGGAAATTCTTTAAAGATTAACTTTGGGCTGGGTGTGGTGGCTCATGTAGTCCCAGCATTTTGGGAGGCTGAGCCAGGAGGATCACTTGAGCCCAGGAGTTGGAAGCTGCAGAGAGCTGCGATCTGCACTCCAGCCTGGCAACAGAGGGAGACCCTGTCTTTAAAAAGAAGAACATTAACTTCAGAGCTTCCAGAACAGTAGTTGTTTTAATGACTTATTTCATGACGATTAAAAGCAGAAAAGATTGAGAGTCTGGGTTACTCCCCTGGGACACGGGAGGCGTCTGCCCTGGACTGGAAACTATTCAGCTGGGTGTCTGCACGTGAAAGCGGGTGGGACGGCCAACAGCACGCTTCAGGAGCATCCCAGGCCTCAGCAGCTCCCATGGTCTTGGCGTCCGCATGTGTCACCGTCATGATCAGGAGAGACGGAAAGAAGGGGAGTGCACGTTACAGCCTGCCTGGGGTAGGAGGGAAAGCAAAGCCAGTTCCTCTCTTTCTTGAAACTTGTAAACAAACTACCAGAAGCTCCTAAGAGTCTCCGGGCTGTTGCCCATTTCCTGTTAAGCTCCAAGAGCCTCGGGGTGGCCTGTGTCCACTGTGGATCCAGCATGTCTGGCCGGAGACGCAGGCAGTGGATAGGAGGAATGGCCCCTGACCCTGGAGTGCTGTGGAGCTAGACCTTAGCTCCCCTGTCGGAGCTGGGTCGCTGAGGCCACGTGCATGCCTGAACGCTGCTCCTCCGCCAGCTGCTTACCTTGGGGCAGGCGGGCCGGGAAAGTCCGTCACGGCTCCATGGGCCCAAGGCCTGTGGCAGCAGTGTAGTCCCGCACAGGCTCAGGGTGGGCAGGTTGGGGGAGACTGAGCCCCAGGCCCCTCTGTGCTGCTTCTCATGTGGGCATTACTTCCTCTCCAGAAGTGTTCGACCCCGTCTGGGCCCTTCCTTTCCCATTCCCTGTCCCATTGAGGCCACAACCTGGAAGGGCTGTGAGCCCTTCTGAGAAGGACCTGCTTAGAGGAAGGGGCGGCTTGGGCCCTTTCCGAGGTGGGCACAGCCATGCGGTGGACCCAGAGGAGCCGCGGTTCTGCGTTTCGGCTCTTCGGTTGGGTCAGGGTCTGCGGATGGTGCTTCCTGAGGCAGAAGCCACCATGTGGCTTAGAACACCCAGAGACTTTTCTGGGAAAGTGGATGCCCTCTTCTGTATTCTGCCTTGGAGACCATCCCCCGACAAAGGAGTAGATGAGCCGTTCCAGGTGTCGGCCCAGGTCGGGGGCTGTGGTGTGACTCACTGCAGGCACTGGCGGGGCCCGAGGCTTTTCTCTCTGTAGCGGCCCAGCCTCCCAGGGCAGGGCTGGTCTGGAACCTTGACCTGGGTTTTCTGTTTCCTAGGATGGCTGCCTTCATGGTAGTTATAGTGGTTTGGGGCTGTCTAATTAAAGGCCCAGCAGAGTATTTATAGAATATGAGACTTAAAGAGAGGACATACATGGCATCCTTAGTTCCCTGTGCCACGCACAGCTCTGCTGGGTGACCCTGTGTCTCGGGGGAGCGTCTCAGCCTCCAGGGAGGGGAGATCGGGGGCTGGGCCTGCCCCTGCGCTTACTTCCTGCCCAGTTCCCCCGGAGCCTGCCTGTTACCTGGGAGACTTCCCACCTGCCCCGATGCGCTCTTAGCCAGGGGTCAGCAGGTGACCTCGTGTGCTCAGCCATTCGGAGAGGTAGAGCCCCTCCGAGGCCAAGGCCCTTCCTCAGAGGGGCTCGGAGTAGGTCCACACGGGGGGAATGCCCCGTGGTGTATGCAGAGGGAGGAGTGGCCAGGGGACAGACTCCAGGGATGAGGGCCTGGCAGCGTGTGTAGTGGAGGTGAGAGGCGGACAGAGCAGAGGCGGACAAGGAGGCTGGCAGCAAGCTGCTTCAGATCCCGGCAGGAGGGGAGGCTGGTGACCGTGGGACGTTGCGGAGAGATTGAGGCCCAGCCCAGCCCTGTGCCCAGAGCATGCGCCTCACTACCCATCCAAGGGAGGGACAGGGGCGTGCCTGTGGGCCTGTGCCAGGAGCCGGGGTGGGAGACGGGCCGCCCGTGCCCCACCAGCCCTCGACAGACTGGGTCCCTGCTCTGCCTAGCGCTTGCCTCTGGGAAGTAGAATTGTCACAGTGGGTCCCTCCTCAGGGCGGTGAAGGATGAGATGGGAAGATCACTGATTGCCCTTGGCACAGGTCAACCTTGTCCCTGGGGTGGGGACAGCAAGGTCCTGAGAGAGGAAGTTATGACAGCCTGGGGATGTCACAGTGAGAACATCCCTTCTGCGGCACCCAGATGAGACAACAGGGTGGCAGCCTCAGGTGGCCAGTGTGTCCTCTAAGCGTGGCATCTGGAAGGGCAAGGCCAGCCGTGGACCAGACCCCATGGCCCCCTCAGCTCAGAGACATGAGGTCCTCAGGGCCTCCATGGCCGGACACTGCCCATGGGAACCACTTGCCAGCTGCTCCTGAGTCCTGGGGGACCAAGCACACCGGTGGGACCTGGAGCAGCTCCGCCTGGCCGCCTACCCCGCTGTGTGCACCTGCATGGGAGGGACAGCGGCCTTTAGTGCGTCCACAGCTGTGGCGCAGCAGTGCTGCACTGCGCAGGCCCGCGTCGCGTTTGCCGTCTAAGCTTTCTGTCATTTCACTCGTCAGGTCCTGCTCATGCGGTATTTCACTGTGCTGTCAGCTGTGACGGACTGGAACGCACCCCACACACCAGACACAGGCGCCACACGCGCCACACACAGACACCGTGCACCCCACATTGCACTCACAACACACACCCCACAGCAGGTGAGCCAGAGGGACCCGCTGGAGGCGGCTGGTGGGGGGAGTCGGAGGGCCTGGTACCCAGCGGCCCCTCTCCCAGGCTCTCTCTGGCTGTGGCCCCATCCGCTGGCCCTACAGGAGTGTCCACTTCCTGTCGCCTCTGCAGCACACGGCACGGGGGATGGCCTGCTGGGACCCAGCCCCACCCGCCCCTTGGCTGGGCACGTTTGCAGTCTGCACCCAGCAAGCCGTCTCTTCCTCCCGGGCACCTGCCGTCAAGGGAGAAAGCGAACAAGAGCTGTCCCTTCTTCCTGTGGCCCTGGCCCCTGCAAGGGTCCTGGGTCCAGTCCCATGGAGGCCCCTCCTGCCATGGCATGCTGTGACCGAGGCCCCCTCAGACCAGTCCCAACTAAGGCACATGTTGCCTTTTTTCCTTCCACCCCGTCCCAGGAGCCGATGCTGGGCGCAGAGTCGCTGTTCAGCTGCGTTTGCGGTCAGACGGCAGCATGTCTAGCCCAGCCCTTCCCCTGGGTCCCCACAGGTGATGGAACTAAAAACTGAGTTTATTTTCCATGGCACAGAAGTGTCGGGTTTCTGCCTCTCTGGCTGCAAGCGTCTCCAGGTCACTCCTCTGCCAAGTCCCCGAGAGGTCGCAGGCCTGTGACACAGCAGGGCGGGGTTACTAAACCATCTCGCAGGGGACACTGTTACGGATGAAACACTCCAGGAGTTTCACACACCCATTCATGGCCAGGGCTGCCCTCGGCCACGGTGCCTCCACGGCCCCCGTTTGCCGTCACCTCCTGACTTTCCCTGTGGGACTGTGTGGGACTTGGTCTGGACGCTCACTGCACAGTGGACTCCGCGCACAGGCCTGGGCCTGAGCGCGGGAGGGGGTGTTCTGGAATCCGGAGTGATTCCGCACACCACTTGCTGCCTGTCGTTTGAAAGGCGACCATTCGCGTTAGGGAGAGTTAGGGAAACACAGATGGTCCCCTCCTCACAGTGCTGTGAAAGCCACATGCGTTCAGTCGAAACCGCCCTTCAGGCACCCCCGCAACCATTCTCTTCTTCACTTTCAGTGCAGCATTTGGTCAATTACCTAAGACAGGCAACACTCTTACAAAAGAGGCTTTGTGTTAGTCGATGTCGCCCAGCCGTAGGCTAGTGCGAGTGTCCTGAGCACGTGTAGGGTAGGCTGGGTAAGCTGTGAGGTTCGGTAGGTAGGTATATTAAATGCATTTTCGACTTAGGATATTTTCAGTTGAACAGTGGGCTTATTGGGGTGTGACCCCATCATTAAGTCGGGGCACATTCATACTGACGAGAAGAAAGGAGTCCGGAGCAGGAGAAATGGAGTTAGCATGTGGTCACGCTCTGCTCCTCTGAGGTAGTGAACCTGATCTCCCGGGGGATCAGTTGGAATAACAGGCGACATATAACCTCACCACCCGCACAGAGCCACTCACGGTGCATTCGGCACACAGACACGCATCGAGGGAGATGCATGATGATGTGCACGTATATACACGGAAATACAGGCTGTGCACATGTAAAATCACACATGCACACACAGAAATAGATCTGTATCATCTTTTAACCAAAGTGGGATCTTTCTGTACCCGGTGGACCCCACCTTCCTTCCTGCCGGGACTGTCTTCTGTGGCAAGTTGAGGCCCGAGTCATTTTCAAAGCTAATAACGGCTCCTCCATACTTTGCATAGCACTGGCTGTGCTGATTTGGGATGGCCCTTTGTGTTTTAACTCCAACGTTAGAAGTCAGAGCTCATTAACCCACCAGGGTCAGAGGGCAGCCACCCACAGCCACTGGCCGAGCCAGGTGTTGGAGCCAAGGCTGCGGGGGCCTCCCAGGTCTCCCGAGTAGAGATGTGCAGGGGTGGTCTGCTGGCCCTGTCACATTGAGGGCCTGGGGACAGGCAGGTCAGGGGCTGGTATCTGTCCTGGGGGTCTCTATCCTGGACCCTTCTGGGCCAGAAGGACAGTTTCCTGCTTTGAGGGTGAGACGAGGACCAGCACCCACTGACCCGACGGTGGGAGCAGTATGGTACATCCAGGTTGGCAGCTACTCAGCCACTGCAGCGTCCCCGCCGCACAGAGGCCTGTGGGTGCTGGGGGAGCAGCCCTGCCTGGCCGTCGTCTCGAGGGGATGGATGAATGGCGGTGGCAGGACTCGGGGCTTTGGCCCAGGAAGAATGGAGTGATGCTTTCGGAGGGCCCCCTGGGCGCTGGGCCAGGCTGCCCATGGAGGGCAGTGCTGATGGGCGGCCCTGTGGACGGACTTTAACTCTCACTTTCCCTCTCTCTTTACGCTCCTCTGCATTCAGAAAGAGTTGGATAGTTTAAAAAAGGATAAATGGAACGTAAGTACTTTAACATCTTTACTGTCTTATTATGCCGAAGTACATACTAATATTTAAATAACATTTACTGCTGCTGAGGACAGCCGCGTGTGCGGCGGGCGCGTCCAGGCTTGTTGCTGCTCACGCCCCCAGAGTGCAGGGGACAGTCCTGCCCATGGGGCTTTGGGGATGAGTTTGCTCCAGCTCAGACCACCCGGATTCCCCACCCCCAGGGCCTTGGTCATGAGGACCTTCCAGAGGCTCCTGTGACCCTCTCCCAGCTCCAGGGCCCTGGCTGGGTCTCGGCACAGGTCTCCATCGGGCGGTGCCAGTGGGCGAGGGAGACGGGTTTTTTAGAACTGACATCAGTGTCTATTCAAAGGAGAGTTTCCCGTTACTTGATCCTAACAGCTTAGGAGAACAAGTTCTTAAAATGCGAGTCTACCTGAGTGCCCATCCGCTGGGCAATGGTCGTGCACTGTGGTGTCACGGAGGATGTACAGAGTCACGGGAAGGAAATGCGTGTCCCCAGCTGATGGGCCTCTGGGTGTACGTAGATGTGTGTGGAGAGCTGCATTTACATATGTTTGTAGATAGATCGATCAAGGTATCTGTGGCTGCAGTTGAAAACACTTTGAGTGGGAAAAACAAATCATAGAGTGATAGTATAAAAAAACATTCCGCACAAAAAACTAAACCCGCCCACAAGGGCTCATCCCCTAGGCTGGGGCCAGATGGGCAGCCCTGCGAAACACGTTTGGAAACTTTCAGAATTTCCTTCAGAGCTTATGGCATATGTCTTTCAAAATAGCCCTTTTTATTATTATAAAAGCAGTACTTGTTTGTTGTAGTGAACTGCGAAACTCCAGGAAAGTACAAAGAAAAAAATTTAACCCCAAATTTAGGCATCTATCCACCGCACCACCAGCATCTTGGCTATTTTAAGACCTTTTCTCTGTGCATATGCATGACTGTGTCCACACACACAGTACACACATGGCCTGGCCCGAGCCACACTGAGACCAGGAGCCACAGGGACAGGGGTACCTGTCCCCTCCGCCCTCTGGGGCCTACTCACTCCTGGCAGGAGCTCAGTGGGGCTCAGCCCTCCTGCAGGCCACAGCGGGCTGCCTGGCTTGCGTTTCCCTGCCGTGAATGGGGGTTGAACCCATCTCTGCACAGCCCCTGGGAGGCTTCACAGCCGAGGAAGGCGACCCTGACTAGGGAGGGGACCAGCTGACCACACCTGGCTCGGGGTCCCAATGTGCTAGTCTTCATGGCCCCCACCCTGCCTGCCCTGGAACAGGATACGGAGTCTGGGTGGCCCTCAAGGTGGGCCACACGGCCTGTTCTCCTTGAGGCTTGCTGTCCCTGCCCTGTCTTCTCTTCTGGTCTCTGTCCCTCAGACAGGTGGAAGCCAGCCATGTTCCACCCTGGAAGGTTAGATAGACAGAGTGTGTGAAGTCGTTGGCCCCCAGCTTTATTTTTCAATAGTAATTAAGATAAAAAGCCCAGAGTTTGAAAACAACGGAGGTTTGGGGTAGAAGCCACAGCTGTGGGGCCCTGAGCCTGTGTGTGAGCGAGGCAGGAAGCCCAGGGTGGGTGTGCTGGGTTTGGCGGCCCCAGCCAGGACCCCAGTGCTCCAGCGGCCATCTCTTCCCCTCCACACCCGCCCCGAAGTCCCCGCTCAGCGCCTTGGGCCCTTCCACACATGCTGGCCGAGCTCTGGGCCTCTTGGCGCCACAGGGAGAGCAGCTATGGCCCCAGTGACCACAGAGCCTGTGGGGCTTGTCAGCCATGTGGCCGCAGCGCCAGGGCAGGACAGGATGCTATTCCGAGGCTGTAGAACAGGCAGCGGCACCGCGCTGCAGGAAAGGAAAGGGGGCCCGGCCTGGGACTGCCTGCGTGTCTGGGGGTGCAGCCCCGAGGGTGTGCTGTGGAAAAGGCAGCTGGAGTCGAGTCAAAGGGCAGGAGGCCCAGGGGCGAGTGCCGAGGCTGGGCACTGGCCAAGGCTCCTCCAAGGGAGGCCCAGGGACTTGTCATCACTTCAGGTCCAGCTGGGACAAAAGATGGCCTCTCACCAGCGTGACCCCCTGCCAGGGCAGCTTCTGTGGGTCCTACATGGGGACTCAGGGATGTGGAGGTGGAGATGGTCTGTGTGCCCCCAGGTCCTGCAGATGTCCACTTTGTCTGGGAGAAGAATGGGCGAGTCCTGGAGACCTGCGTCCCTGTGCAGACCCACACGCTGCCCAACGGCAAGGCCCATGTGCTCAGCTGGCTACGGGATGCCATCCGGGAGAGCACCGAGTATCGCTGCTCCGTCTTCTCCTCCGCAGGGAACGAGACCTCAAAGGTGCAGGTTGCTGTGATGAGACCTGGTAAGCGATTCCCGCGCCCACTGCGACCCTTCTTAGGAGGTGATCTCTCACCATGTGCAACGGCAGACTTGATAGAGTGCTCTGCAAGCACCCTCTTGCATGGTGGCCTTTGGGTTTGGGGGTTACCTGTTGGCTTCCCACTGAGGAAGGTGAGGCTTTAGCTTTTCACTCTCTGCCTCCCCAAGCCCCGCACACGCGTGTGTGAACACACGCTCGCTGCCTGTCTCCTGTCTTCCCAGCGTGGGGATTCGTGTTCACGTCAGTAGGACCGCTGAGCCACCAGGCCTGTCACGATGCCCTGTCCTGTGCCTTTTCCATGCGGTTACTCATTGTGCCGATTTCCAGTTGCCTGGTTCTCGGTGGCATTCAAGGCCAGACTCTGCGTTGTCTCAGTCGCTCCATCAGTGCAGACACCAGTGTCCTGCCAGCCTCCCCCAGAACCCTCTGGCCTGCTCTGGCTGGACAGCTGGCCCTCCGCTCCCAGAGCCAAGGCGCTGCCCTGGGCTGCCCTTAACCTCACGGGTGGAGTGTTCCTCTCCTGATTTACTCCTTTATTTTTTTGTGGAGTGTGTCTGCCAGCACACCTCACAAAGGGTGCGTGGGAAGTAAGTGTCTTGAGGTCCTGTGTATCTTTTCTATCTTTACACTGAAGTGGTGGCTGGGCCGGTCTGTAATTCTGGCTGCTAAGGGCTCCCCGCAGTGTCGGGAGGTGCCTGGGGCCTGGTTTTCTGCTCCCAAAGCTTACAGGACCTCCTGTTTGAGCACTGGCCTTGGTCTTTCATGCCCCTGCCAGGCCTGCTACATGTGGAAGGTCTTGCCCTTCAATTCTGGGACTTTTTCTTAAATATTCACTATTTTCCATTTTGTTCTTTCTGGAATTATTTTCTAAGAAATGGGGCTATTGGGCTGCTACTGGAATTTTCCGTTTCTTGTATTATCTGCCGTTTCCCCTCATCTTCTTGTTAGTTTTCCTCAACTTTATCCTCTAAGCCTTAATAATTACTGTTTTCATTTCTACTATCACATTTTTATCTCTAAGAGCTTTTTGGTTTTTTCAATTTCATTCTGTTGTTCCATGAATGCATGTCTTCTCTTCGCTCTGAGAATACTGATGATTTCCCAGTTTTCTGCTTTCTCCAAGGCGCCCTCTTCTGTTTTGGCTTCTTTCTGCCGGTTGTCTCCCTTAGCTGTCTTGTGGTCCTTGGGTGTCCCTGTGCATCTGAGAGAGGGGCACACAGATCCCTAGGCTCTAGGCCTCTCCCCAAGGCATGGCAACTGAGTGCATGAAAAATGCAAAGTGTCTGGCCCTCCCCTCCCTGCAGGGGATTCTTGTGCACACTGAAGCTAGCGAAGCTCCTCCAGCAGAGGACCTCTCCACTGTAATGTGGTACAGTCCCCTGGGGTCTTGCTAAAATGCAGATTCCCACCCAGCAGGGCTGGGTGGGGCCTGGAGTTCAACGCTTCTGACCAGCTGCAGCCCACGTGCAGTGGCGGGGACTTGCCCTGCAGCACGTACCCGGCAGTGAACCTGACTGCTCAGTGTGGACTCCCCGGCAGTCCTTTGTCCTGTGCTCTCCCAAACAATCAGTTTTCTTCCCGAACGCAGGAGGGTGGTTGTCTGGCTGGGTTACCAGGTGATCACCAGCCTACGAAGCAACGTGCATCAGCACAGTGCCCGAACTGCCAGACGTTTCTGTGGGTTGTTCCCTAGTTTCCCCAGTGCCGGCCCTGGACTCAGCCTTCTTGAGTCTGCTGAGTCAGTCTGCTTGTCCCTGTTTTCCAACTTCAGGTTCTTGCTGTTTCCTCTCCTGGTCTGTCCTTTTTCAAGCTTATGCATATATTTTTAACGGATCCCCTTATTGTCATGTTAGTGGACGTTTAGGAGAGAGAAAAGTAATTGCAAATATTCACTCCTACCTGAGCTTCAGTCCTCATTTCTGTAAAGTGCCCTGCCTGTTCTGTCCCACACATTGCTGTCAAGATGAAAGGTGACTTACAAATTGTGAAATCCTGCCCAGGAGTTAGGGCAACAGTGCTGTCCGCCATGTGGTCCCTCGAAGACAAGCAGCTAGGCACTGCGCAGTCGGAAGCCCATTAATGTTTTGCCTCATCTAATTCACTTAATCTTACAAGGCGTAGGTGCTGCTACCATCCCCACTTCACAGATGATGAAACAGAAGCCCAGAAAGGTTAAGCGTCTTGCCTGACATCATACAGCTCAGAAGCCAGGAAAGAGCGGGACCTGACTTTGAATACAGGCAACTGAATGCCTGAGTTACTCTAACAGCACTAGACACAAAAGAGGCAGGAGTTAAAAGGCACAACTGCAGTTCAGACGGTTCAGCATTTCCTTATCTTCCTCCCCCGTCAATGTTTTTGAAGGTGTAGGTACTGTTGCAGCAGGATGTGTTTAGAAAATAAAATGATTCTCTACTGATGTGAGGCCCCCCCACCCCACTCACCCGCACGTATTGGCAGAATCAGAGGCAGCCCCCTTTTGAGTTAGAAATTGCCCCTAGGCTGGGCGCGGTGGCTCACGCCTGTAATCCCAGCACTTTGGGAGGCTGTGGAGGGAGGACTACTTGAGGCCAGGAGTTTGAGACCAGCCTAGAAAACCTAAGGACTCCGTCTCTACTAAAAAAAAAAAAAATCAGCTGGGTGTGGTGGCAGGTGCCTGAGTCTCAGCTACTCAGGAAGCTGAGGTGGGAGGATCTCTTGAGCCCAGGAGTTCAGGGCTGCAATGAGCCATGATTGTGCCGCTGCACTCCAGCCTGGGTGACAGAGTGAGACACTGGCTCTGAAAAGAACAAAAAACAAAAAAAGACTGCTCCTGCAGCACTTGTTTCCCTTCAGGGAGGGCAGCCACAGGCCGGGTGGGTGCCCAGCACCTGAACCGACCACTGGGCTTCTTAATTCTGTGCGGCGCATCAGTCCTGCTTGTGTCTAAAGGGCTCATGTTATAGAACATGTCTGCAGTGAGTGACAAGAGCATGTCATATGAAGAAATACCTTCGTTCTTGTGTTTACAAAAAAAAACCATGGTTCTGAGAGGTCTGTGTCATCGTGACAGGCCCACAGTAACATGCATCAGGATTCAGGATGAAGCGCACATGGGAGGCTGTGGGGAACGAGTGGCAAGTGCTGTAATGTCCCCAGAACACAGCCGTGCTGGCTTCCCAAGATGCCACCAGCCTTGGTGAGAGCCAGCCTCTGCTCTCCAGGGAAAAGGAGGAAGCCCCGGGCCCCATCCGTCCGAGTCACAGGGTCTCTGCAACACCTCGCGGGCATGGTAGTAAACCCCGCAGTCAGGTAGGAACACAAGGCGCCAGTGCAAGGTCAGAGGGCAGCCGTTGCTGGTACCAACTGTGGAACTGCTGCTTCGAAGCAGCCACAGGTGAGAAAGGCGAGGCCTGACACCCCAGATCACACACTGGCCCCCAGTGGCCTGGCAGCCTTACTGTATGTGTGGCTCAACCCAGTGGGAGGGGCCTCACCAGTGGGCTGGGCTCCTGGGACAGGTCGGTGGACCGCAGGCAGGCCCAGAGCTGGGGCTCACCCACTGCAGCCAGCAGCCTCGGCATTTGGCGTACCTCGGAGGCCTGCAGAGCAATGACCTCGCGTTGCCTGCCTTCCAGAAGCAACCCACCAGGAGAAGTGGACCAGAGAGCTTGCCGCCTGGAGGGCTGTGGTCGGGGAGCACGACCGGATGATGCAGAGCTGGAGGAAGGCGTGGGTATGTGGCTGCGGCCAGGCCCCAGGGCGGTGGAGGTCAACAGGGCAGCCACCACCTCCAGGCAATCTTTCGGGGCCTCGCCTGACATGGGCCCTACTCACTTCCTCTCAGCCCCATGGCAGTTCTGCTTTTTGAAACCTGCAGCCCCAGGGGAATCCCAAGTCTTGTTGCTGAGGCTGGAGGGGATCAGGGGCCCTGGCCTTGGCCCTTAAGGAGACTACAGAGAGGCAGTGGGGGTGCCCCCACGGCCACCCCACCCCTGGACAGAGCACTCAGTGAGTCACTGCTTTGACCGAGCAGGAAACCTAGACAGGTGGGCTCCCTCCTGGGCGGCTCGTGGCAGGGTGCCGCAGCTGGGGCAGGGGGAGATGCCTTCCTGAGCTGAGCCCTGCTGGGGGCCAGCCCCCAGCACTGAGGCTGCAGAGGCTCCTCAGGCAGGACTCCCGCATGGAGGCAGAGGCCGTCCTGCCAAGGTTCCTAAGTTGCCAACACAGCCTTGGCTGCCACCAGAAGGCTGAGTGAGCTTCGGCACTGGATGTGCTGCCACAGTGTGGGGGTGTGCGGCAGCTCAAACCAAGGGCCTTAGAGCACTGTGGGTGGCATGGCTGCTAAAGCCCTTGTTGCACCAAAGGCTGGGCATTTACAACCGATGGTCCATATTTTAGCATGTGAAAGCTCCCTCTCCCCAAAACCTCCTCCCTCTCAGGACATCTGGGGTGGGCAGGCTGGCCACCCTGAGCGCTTGTATGAAACAGCAGGACCCGGGAGTTGGTGCAGATGGGCTGCCGCCTTTGCCTTCCCGCCCTGTGTGGGCAACCACCCCTGGTGCTTGGCCCTTAAGGCCCCCACAACAGGAGAGGCTCAGGCTGTTACCACTCGGCCTGGGCTTGTCTGTGGGGGAGACCGGGAGGCAGAACGAGAAAGGTCCGTCTGCTGTCTAGGGCCCAACCACCATGTTGTTCTTCCAGGAAAGCTGTAGCAAGGACAACTTGTAGCCACCAGGAGGCAGTTCCTGACCAGACCCTGCTGCCACCAGCCACTGCCAACCCTGGAGAAGGACCAGGCACCCACGGTAGTGAGTTGTCTCGCCCCAGCCTGCTCTAGACACAACCATCGAGCCATTGCCTGACGGGCCCTCCTGGGGACTGCGCACGCCTGCGACAGGAACTGGACTTGTTAAAAAATGAGATGCTTGTAACAGGAGGGTCTGTCTGTCGTAAGCAGGATGGCTAACAGGCTACAGCAGCAGCTCTGGTGACAGTGCTGGGTACAGGCTCCTCCTTCAGAAGGTCGTCACGCCCTGAGGGCCACTTGTACAAGATCCCAGTGACCTTGCTTTATGCAGCCCCCTCCACCCGCCAACAGCCTACAGGGTCAGCACAGCCAGTGCCAGCCGCGTGCTGCATCCACTGATGAAAATCAAGCCGCGCCTGCTGCTCCTCCCACCTTCCGATTTAGTCACAGACTAAGGTACACACCGGGACAGAGGGTGAGACTCCACCTAAAAACGCTTTGCCTTAAATCCTGAGTGACCGTGAGGTGCCAGCTGGGAGGGCATCTGTCAAGTCCTTGTGCTCTTCGCTAACCTCAGAACACTGCACTCTGTTGTGGTCAGGCGCCAGGGTTTCTGCCCTTGAGCGCGTGCCCTGTCCGTGCTCAGCTCCGGTGATGGGACACTGAGCCCGTGTGAGGTAGAGGCCCAACAGGTTAATCATGCAAATCTCCTGGGGTCAGTCACACTGGGTGTTCTGGACGCTGGGATGAATGTGCTGAGTGCTTTGCTATACCTGCTTCTGATTATTAAAGCTGTCTCTCCAAAGACTCTGTCACTGTGTGTGTGAACTTGTCCCAAAGCTGCTCAGCCTTTAATCTTACAGGCACGTCCTTTCTTGTCTGTGGAATGAGTTTTCATGTCTACCATAAAAACCACCCTCTGTTAAAAATAAAGCTACACTCCTCTGTGACCCTACCAAGTAACGGACATCTCCTCAGCGATGACCACAGCCCAGCCAGCCACTTCCCAGGTGCATGCTGACCCGCCTAGCCAAGTGACACTTGTCCTGCCCAGAGAACCGTCAGTCACACAGTCGTAATGTTTTCCTGTAAAATATCCATCAGCTCTCGCTGTGGTTCTGGCTTGGGGTGTGGCTGCAGCCGCTACAGACTGCCGAGTGCAACGCCGTCAGCTCTGGGCTCGTATCCTTGAAGTTCTTTTCTGTATTGTCCCTGGAAATATGGATTTAGAGCACTTTCATGCCCAACAAGTACACACTTGCAGTTTTTGTAATATGGTATTCTGCTGGGAAATTCCTTATGAGGATGAATTTTTGAGTCCTTGCACTGTCAGAAAAAATAAAAATAAAGAGCTGTACCTTTGTTCAGTGGAGCAACCGTTGCATGCGGCCGCAGGCCATGCCCCAGGCAGCGCTGTGGCCCGGGGAGGGAGGGACTCGGCCGCAGCAGGGGCCTCCAGTGACCCTTCCTGCCCCAGACAGCGATGGCATAACCAGGCAACTGCCCTTGAGAGTGGTTGGGTCTGAGGAGAAGGAAGCCTCTCGAAAGCTGAATGAGGTGTTAAAAACCCACCTACTCTTTGTGTAAGCTGCTTTTATCCCTAAATTAGCAAAACAAATATCACGGACCTAGAGACCTGTAAGAAAAGGCTTTGATTTATCAAATTTTAAAATTATAGCTGCTGAGTGCAGCTGACAGGCTATTTTTTCTCCACAAATTAATTTTGGAACTTTTGTTGTCAAATAACCTGCCATTTCAAATTTACCACAATCCACTTGCTACCTGCCGATGGGGCCGGGAGCACAGGAAAGGCCTCTCCACTCCTGCTGACCTGACGCAAGGACAAACATGCGGAGCGGGCTCTGTGCTTGGAATGATGCCTGGCCTGGCCCGCCCACTTAAAAAGCTCAGCATGGTAAAGAGCATCAGGGCTCACGTCAGTCACGAGCCTTACAGATGACAGGGCAGACAGTTGTTCTACCGCCGGTCACATGGTCCCAGCCTTGCCCACAGCATGCTGTCATTCCAACTTTACTTGCTTGTCATAGGCCACTTACTTCTCAGAGGTACAATATTTGGCATGACTGAATTCAATCAACCGTATTTTCAAAGCCAAAACAATACCCTGCTTGCTTGATGAGCAAAGAGCAGTGAAAACCCTTTCCTGACACTGGCTCTGGTGCAATGAACGCAAGTGCAGGTCGGGCTGAGCCAGGACCAGTCAGGTCTGCACAGGGTCAGAGGCTGCAGCAGTCGCTCCTTCCAGACCTAGGCGGGCTGGGCACAGCAGAAACCCCTGCTCAGCCCCCTTCCTTCAGGGCCAGAGTGTCCAAAAGGTACAGTCAAGTAAGACAGAGACTAATGATGAGCCTAAGGTCACCAGAGTCTGAAACAAAATTAAATAATTACTCTTTATTCAAAATAAATAAGCCCTCTTACTTTCAAGGAAAATACGAAAGTCAACTCTGTCCTCCCGTCCTCTAAGACAGAAACCACATTCAGAATATGTGCATTTAAAAAAGAAAAGATTTGTAGATTATTAAACTGAAATCTAGGAACTTCAATACACATTGTTTCTTTGAAAAATAAAGACCAAAAGGAATATTTCATGTCAAAATGTCACAGGTTAGAAAACCAAATTTTTCTCTGAGGCTCATTTTAGCAAATCCTCCAAGTATCCCCAAATCTTGAAGCTGAAAAGCTACATCCCCTGAGAAAGAGCCTTTCCCCACAGTCCTCTTGCTCTGACGCCAGTGTCCCTGCAGCCATCTGTCAGGTGGCTTCCTGCAGGACCGTGCTCCTTCCCTGGGAGGAAATGGTGCCCCGTGGCCTGTTCCCCGCTGGCAGGAGCATAGCACCAGCTTTCTACAAACTCATTCACTTGGCTCAGCTATTCTGTAACGGAGAGGAAGTTTCCTTAGCAGCCCAAATACTCTAAGTACCATGTTTTCCAGTATTTTCCAGATCCACAGTGTGCTCAGAAAGCCACAGCTGTATCACCAGGCTTTTATGACAAGGTTGCTGCTGGTGTATCTGAGTGACCACACGGTAGGTACGGGTGGGCTCCACAGTCTTGAAGGCCTGAGAAGCTGCTTCACATGCCCTTTTATGCAGGTTAATTTCCAAATTCAACAATACAAAATACATTAGGTCAATGAAGAACTGAGAAGAAAAAGCCCCAAAGTCTTTTTCAAACCTCTCCCTCCTTACCCAAAAAACACCGACACACAGGAAAGAACTCTCTCCCTATAAATTCAAGTTCATCATCTGAGAGGTAGAAGCCTCCAAGGAGTCATCTAGCTCCAGGGCACATCGACTGTACGCTTCCAGATGTTTTCTCCAGATTTCAACTAAAACAAGAAAACAGATGAACACGTTATCAAACTCCTCTGTCAGAAAAGCAGTGGTGCGAGTGAGCTTGTGGCCGCTGCCCAGAGGCTCCCCGAGCAAAGGAGCCCTGTAGGCTCCACCGCTGTTCCCAGCCTGCTGGGCCAGGCTGCCCCTTGTTGAGCTGCATCAGTTTACCCCCCAAGAGAGCACACACCCTTGAAAAACCCCACTTGGCCTTCCAAGCCTGTCTTGGGTACAGCTACCCTTAAGGCCACTCTCTGGATGACATGTCACTTGAATTGTAAGATAGTCCCTGACAAACCCTCACAACTTCCAAAGTCTGAAAACATCTCTTAGGCACTGGCCTGGGCTTACCAGGCCTGATTACAGCCAGTCTGGGCTGGACTTACTGGGCCCTGTTACAGCCAGTCTTGCAGTGTCAATGGCTGAGCTGCTCTCCTGGGGACACTAATTAAAGCTGCTAAAGAACTTAGAGGACACTCAACCCAACACCAAACCCTCCGTTGAGCACTCACTGTAGTGTGGCTCTTCTTTTTCAACGGGGGCTGTGGGGCTATCTTCTACAGAGCAGCTGGGGCTCTGCGTTGCGGGGCTGGAAGGGGCCTGAGGCCCAGGCTCGCCCGCCAGCTCCCGCTGCACGTTCTCCAGCATGGTCTTGTACGCCTGCCGGGCCGCCATCGTCAGCTCAATCATCTTGTGGAACTGGTCCTTAGGCACAAGTGAGAGCACACAGATGATGTCCCCTGATTACTGAGAGGATGTGGGTCCCCTGCAAAGTTGACAACAGTGCCCAATGCAGGGAAGCAGGGACAACTCAGGGCTGTGCAGCCTCCATGCTGGTGGGGGGTGCCAGGAATGCTGCCCCAGAGGGAGAGTGGGCCGGGCTGGCTTCTCAGGCCTGCCTGGGTGCCTCTGTGTCAGCAGCAAGCTCAGAGCTAAATTCAAAACCAGACACTGTGCCATCAAGGAGACAAAGGCCACCATTTTATGAGAAGGTTCTGCCTCAATGGTAGCTTCTTCTCAATAGCAGCCTACCAGCAGGGCTGGGGCTGCTCTGTGGGTGAGCAGACAGACTGCCAGCCCCACTTTCTCCCACAGGCAGGGACTAGTGAGGCCTGTTCTCTCACCTCACCTGGGCCCCGTCGTAGCTGAAGATCCCCACCACACTGACAGGGACTGCTTTGTTCAAACTGCGCCCCAGAGCTTTGCGGTTGAGGGCAAACACCAACGGGATGTTCTGCTCACAGGCGTGATCAATAATGGTGTGCAATGTGTCGTCCAGCCCACCTGGCCAAAGACAATGAAAACGACAGGGAGACATGTCACGTGGAACATGGTGTCGATACTGGTTGCAAAGGGCTTTTTCTTCAGACAGCAGCATGCCTGCTTATGATTTTATGTTCAAGTCAGCAGCTCCTGCCGAATTTCACCAAGACAGCAAGTCACAGCCACACGGAAGAATTAACGCTCCAAAAGATATACTTCCATAACATCGTAAAACACACAGCTGGCATTATGCTAAAGGGAAACGTTAAGTATTAGCTAATATTGTTGAATACTTACCATGTGCCAGGCCACTGACCACTGCTTCACATATATTAGTTCCTGTATCCTCCCTCAAATCCAAAAAGCAGGTAGATGCTTGTGTCCCCGCTTACAGATGGAAAACCAGAGGCACAGCCAGGTTAAGTTCCTTACTCCACATGGTACCTCTAAATGGGGCATAGATAGGGTCTGGTTCCCAAGGGCGGACCATGCTCTACATGCTGACCCTGCTTCCAAGTGAGGCGCCAGTGCGAGGAAGGAGATGACAGGAACAACACATGCAGGCTTTTCCTGGCCACTCGGAAACCAACCGCACCTGAGGAGCACTCCTAACGGCGTGAGAAGTGCAGAAGGGCGCCTGGCACGAGTCTGTATACACTCACACGGCGGCCAGTTGGCATGCACAGTCGGAGAGAGGACTCCACGTACAATAGCAACAGAAGATTACAGAAGGTAGGAATGAGTATATCATGAAAAATGAAAGATTTATAGAACATGCTATTAAAGAACACAACAGAAAATCTGAACAAATGAAAAGGCATCTATCAATGCTCTTGGACAGAATGATCCAAAACGATAAAGTGTCAACTCTACATTAGCTAAAACTTTAACATATTGTAACTTATTACAGACAAGATTTCTCTGACAAAAATAAAAAAAAAACAAGGAAAAATGTCAGACTAGCACCTCTAGGTGTTAAAGCTTGCCGTAAAGCTTACGAAAGCACAAGTAAGGTGACGCGGAGTCCAGAAATGACCCAAATTTAATGGCAACTGAGCGTGCGCAGAACAGCAGTCCGAGTCAGTGAGGGAGAAGACGCTGGATGGCTGGGTAGACCTCCGGAAAGATCCAGCTGGACCAAAACCTATTCCACCTGCCTAAACATACAGAAATGAAAACACGAAAGCACTAGGAAATAAACAGAAGTTTAAAAACAAATCTGCAACAACACTGGCATGGGAAGGCTGAGAAATGATGTAACACCTCGATGCAATAAAAAAGATAAGAAATAAAAAATAACAATATATACAACACCTAAAATTTCTTTCTTTTCTTTTTTTTTTTTTTTTCTATTTCTACCCCTGAACACCTAAAATTTCTACATGGCCAAAAAAGTTTTTTTTTTTTTTAAATGGCCAAATGACAAGCTTGAAAAATATGTGTGACTCTTATCCAAAGGGCTCACTTATAAAAAGCTACGAATCAATCAAAAGACGACGACCATCGCGAAAGACAAATGGGCGACAAATACAAACCAACAGTTCCAGGAAATCCCAAGTGCCTGATGGTGACCCTCCCTTGTAAGCAAAATGCTGATAAAAACTCAACAGGGCGGTGCGGCTCAGCAGGGAGGAAGGCTGCATGGAGGGCGGCAGGGCTCAGGTGTTCAAGTTCGCGATGCACCTGCCCTCTCACACCAGTTGTTTAACCTACAAGATATGCACACGTCCTCACAAAACGATTGTAAGACACGACAACTGTTTACAATTATCAAAGTACCACACGGTACCTCATCACATACTGATCATCTCATTTTCAAGAGAGGCACTACTCTAATGAACATTCTACCTCCCTGTGGGAACTGGGACCTCATTCTGCATCTGGCTGGAGGGGATTCTAAGTCCCACAGCCTTTATGTCTGCCTACTCCCTGCCCCGGATCTACCTGAAACATATGGAAAGTGATGAGGCGGCAACCTCCTGGGATATAAACTTTGAAGAAAAACAGCAATTCTGGACAGGCTGGGAGATGGAGGAGACCGGGCAGAGGTGGGGTGAGACGAGTGTTCCTCAGGCATAATTACAATGAGATATTTTCAACTTGTGAGAAGAAACTGATGAAGCTCCCCTAACACTGGATATGTCTCTCACTTGAGGGTCCTCAGCCCAGTGTCCACGCAGCCCCTAGGAATGAATCACAAATATTATCTAAGCAGTACACAGGCAAAACCTAACACAGCAGGCCTGGCCACTGTCCTCTGAAGGCCTGCGTGCCAGGCTGGCCCTTGGCTGAGGCTTGTGAACTTGGATTTCAGGAGGGTGCCCACCACTCCAACTGACAAGAGTGGCTCTGTGCCTCAACTGTGTGCAAACACTGTGGTTTATGCTCAACATCTGCTTTCCTTCTGGAGTCTGAAACTTAGCTATGTGCCAGGCAGAGGGTGCCTTGTGTGACTGGCCCCCAGTAAAACCCTGGGCAGAGTCTCTAATGGCATGCCTGGTTGAGAGCACTTCCCGCGGGCTGTCACAGCTGGGGAATTAAGCATGTCCCATGTGACTCCACTGGGAGAGACATTTGGAAGCTTGTGCTTGGCTTCCTCCCCCAGACTCCAGCCCGTGTGCCTTTCTCATTGCTTGCTCTGCACCCTTTCACTGTACTCAATCACAGCCACAAGTGCCACTGTATGCTGAGTCATGGGGTCCCCCTGGCACATCACTGAACCCCGGTAGCCTTCATACAAGCAACGCAAGTCTAGACTGTTTTGCTCAAACGACCTCCAACCCACTGTCATTAGCAAGAGATGAAAGTTGCACACTCCACGGCTGACTCATTGAATCACCCCAAGGCAGCTCAGGTCAAATAAGCAAGATGCTTGGCTCAGATAAGTAATTTCCACTTAAAAGTTCAGAGTTATGAGGTAAAATGCCATTCTGAGCAAGTACCGTACTTTAACATAATTCAAGGCTGTAATGCGAATTTTCACGATGCCGACAAGGACAAACCTAGCCTCCTGCTCTGCCCTCACAGAGAGGGGGAATGGTGGCGTCTAAGATATGAGTCCACAGGAGAATAAGAGACAGCAGATGTTTGAAAGCTGAAATGCAAACGGACAACTGAGCCAGGAGCCCTCAACCAACAGCAGAGAAAAGCCTGGAACAGCCCGACCTGGACCCCAGAGTCCCACAAAGCACAGGGGCTGGCAGCATGAGGGCAGAGTGCAGGTCGGGAGAGCCAGTTGGACACTGCTGAACAGGTGACTCAATGTCCAGCCTGTTGGCCGCAGCCCTCTGGTGAGGAGAGCGCAAGTGTGTGGGACGTGATGCGCCACCTCTAATGGTGGCAAGAGGACAAGTTTGCAGGGTAAAGGCTGAGAGCCAGGCCTGCCCCTCCAAACAGGAGGTGCTAAGTCTTCCCTGGGGATGTGATCAGCCCAAGGGGAGACAGAGACACCCCTGGAGCACTTCTGACATGACAGCAGCCAGACAACAGCAGAACTTCTCAGAGTGCACTACTGAGAGCGGCAGCATCACCCGGGAACCCACTGGAAGTGCAAACTCTTGGGCCCACTGGACCTACTCAAGCAGAAACTCTGGAATCTGTTTTTACCAGTCCTCTGGGTGATTCTGATGCAGGCTGCAGTTTGAGAACCACCACCCCACAATGCTGCTCACAGTCTTGAATGCCAGCCATGCATACAGATTTCAAGTCAGCTTCTTAGCAGCTCTTAAATAGGAGCAGACAACTAAGGAGCCACAAGACATCTGTGAAAAGCCTCCACCATGGAGAGACCAAAACAAACAGAGAAAACAACTTGGAAGAAACAGAGGCTATGCAGGGAGGAGAATTTGGCATCATTAAAATTCTCAGAGAGGTAATACATTCATGAGGCAATAGCAATGTCACAAAAAAGGAATCTTTAGTAAACAAAAATAGCTTCCGGAAATTAAAAATGTACGAAGCAAAAAAGTCAATGAAAAAGTTTAGAAGATATAGTTGAGGTGTCCTAAAAGAAAATGGAACCAAAAGAAAGAAGAAAAGCAAAGAACCACCACCAAGAGGACACCAGTCCAGAAAGCCCAAACACTGACGCGGTTGCAGGAGGAGCTGGCAGGGACTGAAGGAGAGAATTCAAAGCAAAAATTCAACACATCCCAGAGCCAAGGGCACTGGATGCAAACTGCCTCACATACTGGAACCCCAGGAACAAGGAAGTTCCAATAAATTCCCAGAAAGGAGGGAAAAACAAACAAAAAAAAGATCGCAAAGGACCAAGAATCAGAGACTCTGGATTTCAAGCAAGACCTCCAAAATGTGCCTCCCATGCACCTTTTTATCATAAACCACCGCAGGATGTGCTCCAGCAAAACAAGGGGGCACTGCGAGAAGAACATAAACAGTGCACCTCGACAAGGGCAGGGTGAGAGCCAAGGGCATCCCCAGGGTGCAGAGAGCCAGAAATGAGGGTTTCTTGAGCAGATGAAACTGCAGAATGCCTGATGTATCCAACTGTCTGAGGGGAGACTGAGGCAGCTGGCCAAGGGCATGGGGTTTGATTAATGTTAAGTATACGGAAAATTAAGCAAGCACCACAAAACAAGAATGATAAGCCAAACTACAGATTAGGATAAATGAGAGTAACGCCCGTTTCCTCTGTCAGGAAGTTACCAAATAAATACTTATAACTAAAAAAAACATTAAGCGGTAGCCCACAAGCCTCTTATTTGGAGATGCGGAGAAAAATATCCCCAAATTTGGGTAGGAGCTGACCAGAAGAGTCTCTAGGGAAGGCAGGGAGCCCAGGCCTGGCTTTTCCCTTAATAAGCCCCATAGGCCTCCTTGACCCTGTTAGCTGTGTGCATGTACAACGCAGATGGAAACAGCCAAGGAAATGTGTGGCCTATTTTCTCCAATGACCCAGAAGGGCCTCTGAGCACTGCCAGACATACCACCGGATAGGCAGGTCGCCAAGATCTCTTCTGTCACATTCTGGTCAGCGCTCACACTGGACCTGCACAGAGCTAGGACAGGGACAAGCTGCCGGGCTGGGCATGAGGAGTCCCGGCTGGTGCTCCTGGGCTGGAAGGAGCGGGCTTCGGACATGTCAGGAAACCCCCAGGCTTTAGATGTGAAATAGTAGCTGGAAAAGATCATCTCTAAGGGCTCAGCCCCAGGATCCGGACTCGTCACCTCAAAGTGGGACCCTGGCCAAGTTGAATTTGACACCGCAGGAGAGAGGAATGGGGCCAGGGAAGGGCTTGTGAGTGATCCCAGCCCAGACGGACATGCAGGACGGCTGTCCATGAGCAATGGCGTTCTGTTCCTCTCGGCTCTTCTGTTACTCAATCTGGGGAGGACACAGCATGGACAGGCAAGTTCTCTGGGAGTCAAGATGGCACAAGTGCAGGATAAACAAGATGTCACAGAGGAGAGTTCACTGATGTCTCACTTAGCACATCATATCTGACAAACTATACCATCCAGCTCAAGTAAAATGGCCGAGTATTCAGACAAACCCACCTCTGTAACGAGTGAACAGATGAGCTCACCACAGACAGAACAAGTAAATGTGAAGTAGACAAGTGTCCTAGGTAGGTATTGCTTGGCTGCCAGGCACAGCCCTTCATGGTGTGTGACCAGTGACCATCCTCAGTTCCAGAGCTCCCTGCACAATGGAAGGACATCACACCCTGCTGTCAGAGGCCTGCGTGGGCTGGCTGGAAACCCGTCGTCCAATACCACATGACCCTCCTGCGTTACAGAAAGTAAGGCACTCAGTGGTCAGTGCGCTTGAGAAACAACTACTCAATTAAAAAACAAAAACGGAAAAGAAAATGAGGTGCCGAGGCCTGCAGCACGGTCTGCCCAAGTGTGTGGCCGACCACGAGGGCAGTGTACTAAGCACTAGTGCACGGGGCCCACACGGCACAGAGCCATTACCTTTCGACTGTATCTTCTCACAGTTGGGAGAAATGATGACACATTTCAACTTTCTGAGCTTCAGGTGTTTGAGAACTTCCCTCAGCCCCAACACAAGTCGGCGTTTGGTCTTGGCCTTGACTGGATCTTTCTGATACATACGGTCTTGGAAACGGACAAGTTCTTTGAGCAGGTCCGTAACACAAGCGTCCACTTCCTTACTAAGCATCTGGCTGCAGTAACTGAAAGAAATGCCAAACATCAGGAACTCTGCCATGGCCGCGACTCTGTGGCACTGCTCCCACCCAATCTCAGGGAGAAGAGATGTAGACAGAATCAGACGAGAAGTCACACTGTGACGAGTAACACCAATTGCAACCGAATTCCTCACTGATTCCATTTTATGAAAGGTAAATATTGGGGCACCTTCCCCCACTCCAAACTGCAAGGGACAAAAATCTCTGGGCCCCGCCCTCTGCCACATTTTGCCACAGGTCCCTGTCTTGGCCACTTCCCTGTGCATCTCCCCATCATGAAAACAAACACCTGGAGAGACCATAATGGAAGAAAAGTGGGAAGGAGAGAAGGCAGAACAAGCAAACAAAGGTTAAAAGAATCCTGCCCCTAAGAAATTACATAAAAATTAAACCACCAAGGGGGGCCCAATGTCATGTGCCATCACCTCCCCACTCATTTCCCAACCTCGAATCTGGACTAAAGGCACTTCCTCCATCGTCATCAGGACAGAAAGCTCAGTGGGAGCAGACACAGATACAGGGATTAGGCTCATCCCGAACACACGTAAAACTAGGTGCTTGGCCACTTCCAACCATGAGGGTTAAAGTGCAGTGTGGCCCAACCACACGGGTTTATGGTACCCAGCACTGTAAGGGTGGGAGCAATCAAGGTCAAATCGAAACTAAGCACCCCTCCCCTTCCCACAGTCCCTGGCAGGCAGGGGCTCACTCACTCCCTGAATCTACGGCTGTGGATCTTGGGGAAGGCAGCTTGGTCGGGAGCAAGCTGGCTGGCCTCCGCGTCCCTCTGGAGCTCTGCGCCTGGTGGCTCTTCTGACTTGCCCTCGACCGCAGAAGTGGAGGAGACCAATTCATCTGTCCCTGCTGAACCTTCAGAGGAAAAAGTCATCCTAAGACCTCCGCAGGGCCGCGTGCACACAATGAAGGGCTGGCCTATGGCAGTGGCACTGATGTGACCAGAGCCTGCACAGACAACACTGAGAAGTTTACAGAGGACAACAAAAACTGTTGGGGAAGCCTGGGGAAGGGCACAGACAGTCATGCCAGCATTCTAATAGGCCTGGATGTGTGCCTCCCCTCCAATGTTTACTTGCTAATAATTTTTATTGTGGTAAAATACACATAACATTTACCATTTTACCATTTTTAGGTGTGTGATTCAGTGGCCAAATTTATTTTTTAGTTTCCCCACCTTGTTACCTCTACAAACCACCAAAATGCAAGCCAAGTATCAGATCGCCAAGTGAAGGAATTTAAAAACGTACACTACACCCACTGGGATGGCAAACACAAAAGACAGTGCCCATGGGCTGGCGGGGATGGGGAGCACCTGCAACACCCCCAGGGTGTAAGCAGCAGAACACTGGGCAACGCGCTTGGCAGGAGCTACCAAAGAAACCCGCCCCCCACAATGGCCAACAGGAGCAAGTGCTTGTGCCCTCCCAGACACACACACAACACTGTCCACAGCACCTGATTTCTAACAGCTGACCCCCTTTCACCACAAAGGTGCAAGGACTGCCCCGGACACGTTGCTTAGCACAGCTCATCCTTTTCATGGCTGCCCTAGTCAGAAGTACTCTTTTAGGTGCAAACAGGAGTCGGTACCTGAGGGGTCCACCTGCTCGGGGGCCTGGTCATCACCACCGCTTTCTCCATCTTGCCCTTTGTCGCTGGTGAGAGCTGAGCTCACGGCATTATCCTGGAGACGCTGCTGCTTTCTCTCTTGCCGTTCCTTCAAAATAATCTTCAAAATTAAATCAATGATTAAAACACCTAAATATTTGTACTTAAGAGATAATAAGCACTTCGGCAAAACAAACGGCCCAAGTTCAACATGTTGGCAGTTCGCCTGTGTGCCCTGAGAGTGGCCACATGCTCCCGTCTCGGAGGCTGGCCCAACCCTCACCCAGCCTAGAGCGGAACATTCCTCCCAGGTGTGCAGAGCAGACACATGGCAGAGACCTGGGCCTTGAAGCCAGTTACCACTCAACAGTCACCCAAGCACGTACACCATGGGGCTGCTGTAAGAATTAACCAAAGGCACACGTGCGACTGTCCACGGAAATGTGCCCCGTTCACTGGGTCTAATCAGCGAGGATGGGATGGGGGTGGAACATGTGAAGAAGGAAAATGGAACTCGCTCCATTTCTGGTTTTCGGTCTGTGTCATTGCACCGTTAAAAGTAAAAAAGAAAGAAAAGATTTTCCTCCTTTCTCAGGTAGCTGAAGCCTTCCCTGCTTCACACGCTCCGTCATGTTAGGCCAGGAGGGTGAGGCACTGACGGTTTGAGAATCACTGATACATCTTGAGACGACATGTTGGAGTAACATAAACCTTACAATCTAAAAACTCTACGAGCACACCTTCTTCAGTGAGGTTGGCTTCTTGGCCTTGGGGACCTCCCTCTGCTTTCCTTTCTTCATCAGCGGGGCACTGGAGTCCAAGGGGTTGTGCGGCGTCTTCGGCTGACTGAAGCGCCGGCCCCTCTCCCCTGATGAGACTTCTTTGGAAAGGACTGGCACCGCTCCAACTGAAACACAGAAGGACAAATGCCTCGAGGTCACCTCCCAGTGGCCCTGCCCAGCTCTCGGGCCACAGCTCACCTGGGACTGTCTCAGGGTATCTGAAGAAGTCCCTCATGACCCCCCTGGCCTGTCCCCACAACCCTTCTCATCTTCATCAAACAATCTCTTACACATTCTTTTCACTGGCAGTGATTCTAATGAAATTAAGTATCTCTTGGATGCAATCCCAAAAAGTATCAAAAACTTAGAAGATCTACCTTCCTATCCATGTAATCAAATCTCCTGTGTTTCTCAGCAAAGTCTATTCATTTTGTGGATTTCATTTCTGACTAAGGATAGTTCTAAGGTGGTTGCTACTCACTATTACAGTTGTGAACAAGTCCCTCTCCACCACCGTTTCAGTTGGCACTGCCTTTGCAGAAGCTGGCTCCTGGTTTCTGTATGTGTACCTTCTATCTATTACTATCTTACAAGGCCCTTAGAAGACGCCCATAATATTTCCAGTTGAGTCTCTTGAGTTTCTAGACATAACGTGTCTTCCCAAATCCCACCACGGGCAGTTGGGGGGAATCCCTCCACATAGTCAATGAATTACTGTGATTACCACTGAGTATTTCAATTTAATTCTCTTGTTCTGCTGGACTCCATACCTCAGTAACTGTTTAAAGGAAACAGTTACTTTTTGTATACTTTTTCCCCTACTTTTTAATTAGGAAAATTTCCAAACATATACCAAAGAGAGGAAAATGGTAAACAACAAACCCCCATGAGCTCACTATCCAGCTTCAAAGACTATCAATATTTTTCCAAATGTATTTTACCCAACCTCCTTTAATTTCAGAATACGTCTTTTAAATAATTGGTGTTTTGTCAATAGGTATGCCCATTAAATCTCACCTGTCCAATTCCCTGCTTCCATGTGGAGCGTTTAACTTGCACAAGTCACCCAAGATGACTCTGCCTGCCTCCTAGGCCACTTCTTGCCCTGGCTCTGCCAGAAGGGGCTTGCTAGATTGAGTGTGGTCATTTAAAGTTGCCACTTTGGCAAAGAGGGAGGGAGAGGCAGCGAGGCCAGCCTAAGGTTGCCGTCTTATGTGGACAAGTAATGGACCACTGACCAGCAGGGACTTACAGGGAGAAGTCCAGGGAAGACTCGCTGTAAGGATGGGCTTTCCACACATCCTAGCTGGCCACAGGGTGCATGCAGGGTGCCCACCAAAAGCAATTCCCAGCCACCCACGCAACCCAGCCAATGGTAGAGTCCACAAGCAGGCCCAAGGGACTGAGCACGAGGCAAACTTGAATTTGGCCTGAGGGCTGAAGGTACCCCCAGATCACACACAGCTATCAACAAAAAGTGGGGATTGGAGCATGGCCTGTGACCAATCTCTGCTGTGCAGACATAGGGTAACCCTAGAAAGGCAGGCAAAAAATAAGAACGAACAAAATAACCAAGCAGAGGCCGGGTGCAGTGGCTCACGCCTGTAATCCTAGCACTCTGGGAGGCCGAGGCGGGTGGATCGTTGGAGCTCAGGAGTTCGAGACCAGCCTGAGCAAGAGCGAGACCCCGTCTCTACTATAAATAGAAAGAAATTAATCGGACAACTAAAAATATATAGAAAAAATTAGCCGGGCATGGTGGCACATGCCTGTAGTCCCAGCTACTCAGGAGGCTGAGGCAGAAGGATCACTTGAGCCCAGGAGTTTGAGGTTGCTGTGAGCTAGGCTGATGCCATGGCACTCTAGCCCAGGCAAAAGAGGGAGACTGTCTCAAAAAAAAAAAAAAAAAAAAAAAATAACCAAGCAGAGACATCAGCAGCTGCACACTATGGGGAAGGCAGACTTCAGATTTATTAATAGATCACACAAGTTACTTAAAAAAAAAAAAAATCACCATCACTCGTCTCCAAGGGAAGAAATCAGAATCCAGGGTTGGTCCGAAATATTCAGTATTCAACACAAATTTGAGATATTCAAAAAAACAAGAAAGGGTGAACCACACTCAAGAAAAAAAGCAGTTAACAGAAACTATCTTTGAGTGCCTCCAGATGTGGGACTTAGCAGACCAACACGTCAAGGCAATTATTAGAACAAAAATGAACATAGATTTCAATAAATAGAAATTATTAATATAAAGAAGAGGGGCTCGGCAGAGATTTGATGGTATAAAAATCTGTGAACTTGAAGATAAATCAATAGAAAATACTGAAAAAAATGGACAGAGCCTGAGAGACCTATAGGATAATATCAAGCATACAAATAAATATAATGGGAGTCCCAGAAGGAGAGAGAAAAAAACAAAAATTTTCAAAAATAATGGCCCTAAACTTCTCAAATTTGGTGAAACCATTAATCTACAGAGCAAAAAACCACTACCAAACCCAGGTAGGATAAACACAGACATCCATACCTACACACATCACAGTCAAACTACTGAAAGTCAAAACAAAAAACATGGAATACGGCCTGGGAAAAACAATTCATCACATAAAGCAGAATAACAGTGTCTGACTTCTCATCAGGAACAAGGCCAGGGGGCAGTAGAATAACACTCAAAGACCTGAAAAAAAGATAAACCAAGAATTCTATATCTTGCAAAACTATCCTTCAAAAAATGAATGCAAAATAAAGATGGTCCCAGATAAAGACTGAGAGAGTTTGTTGCCAGCAGAGCTTGTGTCAACAATACTAAAGGAAATCTTTCAGAAGAAATACTAACAGAAGGGACACCAGATGGCAAGCGAATCCAGAGGAATAAAGAACAGCAAAAATCGGCCAGGCACAGTGGCTCACACCTGTAACCCTAGCACCTCTGGGAGGCCGAGCGGGTAGGATCATTTGAGCTCAGGAGTTCGACATCAGCCTGAGTGAGAGCCAGACCCCTATCTCTACTAAAAATAGAAAAATTAGTTGGGCATGATGGCGTGTGCCTGTAGTCCCAGCTACTCAGGAGGCTGAGGCAGGAGGATCGCTTGAGCCCAGGAGTTTGAGGTTGCAGTGAGCCATGATGGTGTCATTGCACTCTACCCAGGGCAACAGAGCAAGACTCTGTCTCAAAAAAAAAAAAAAAAGCAAAAATCATAAATACAAAACTGGTAAATATAAATTTTCTCCCTCATTTCTTCTGTTAACTTCTTTAAAAGATATGACTGTGCAAAGTAATAATTACAACACTGCATTATTTGTTTTTTAACATATTTAGATGTAACATATGTTAACAACAGCACAAAGGGGGAAGAAAAAAACGGAGATATAGTAAAGTTCCTCCAATATATAAACTAAGATATATATTGTAATCCCTGGAGCAAGCACTAAGAAGATAATTTTTCAAACTAAAGTAAAAAAAAAAAAAATCAACAAAGGAATCAAAAGGGTAGTTCAAGACTATTTAACACAAAAGGCAGCAGAGGAGGAAGAAAGGAACAAATGACATGAGACAAACAGAAAAAACAGTGAAAGAGCAGATATAATAAATCCAACCATATGAACAATTATATTAAATACAAATGCACAAAATATCCCACTCAAAAGGCAGACTGTCAGACTGAATTAATAAAAAAAGATGGGAGCATCTGCTATCTACAAAAGACACACCTTACAAACTATCTATTCCCTATGCTGCTGGTTAAGCAAGCCTCTCCTCCCCCTCCTCCTCATTAACTGGCCAACCAGTTGGGAAGACCTGAATTGGGCTCGGGAACAGACAAAAAACCCCTAGGAAGCCTTTGAGTTAAGTTGTGTTCTAGCTAGAAAGCCCTGACTAGGGATGTGGCACTGGCTCAGCTAAAAATGAAAAACCCTGAATTCTGTTTTGTTAATTTTTACTTTTCCTTGTAAAAGGAAACCTCAAAGACAAAAGTCAAAACCCAATCAAATATAAATAAAAGCCTCTGTACCAATTTCCTTGGGTACCTATTTTTTTTTAAATGTAGTGCTTTGAAAAAACTCCTTCAAAAGGAAAATCATCCTTCTCTAAGAGATGCGTCAGAGGAAAGAGACAGCCACACCAGTGCTGGCGCGACACTGCTCCCAGCGGTGCCCTGTGCATAGGCGGGTAGTCCCTGTCTATGGACTGCAGCTTTCTAACCCGCACAGTAGAGATCTTGGGGAACACAGGGTGCTCAGAAAGATAAGGAGATTTTCAGCTACACAATGTCATTACAGCAAGTGGAAAACTCCTTTTATTAAGATCTATTTCTTAAAATCACATTTAAATAATTTAAAAATGTTTTAATTGTGATAAAATGCATGACATAAAATTTATCATTTTAACTGTTTTAAGTGCATAGTTCAGTGGCATAAATTACATTCACAATATTGTGCAACCATTACCACTATTTCCAAGGCTTTTTCATGCCCCAAATTGACACCATCCTCCCCCTTAAGAATAACTTCCCATTCTTCTTCCCCTCAGCCCTTGGTAACCTCTAATCTGCTTTCTATTAATTGGCCTATTCGAGATATTTCATTTATGTGGAATCATACAGTATTTGTGTTTTTGTGTTTGGCTTGTTTCATGTAGCATAATGTTTTCAAGTTTTGTTCATGTTGTAGAATGTATCAGCATTCATCCCTTTTTTAAGGCTGAATATTACACTGTACAGACATACCACGAATGTTTATCCATTTATATGTTGATGATGAACATTTGGGTTGTTTCCACCTTTTGGTTATGGTGAATAATGCAATAAACCCTGGCATACAAGTGTCTGAGTGTTTTAATTTTGAGGGGCAAGTACTGAGGAGTGGAATTGCTGGATCACACAGTAACTCTGTATTTATCAGCATTTTGAGGAACCATCCGTCAGACTGTCTTCCACAGGTGCTGCCAGTTTACGTTCCCACCAGCACTGTACAAGGGTTCTTATTACTCCACATTCTCATTAACGCTTGTTACGTGTTTTTGATTATAGTCATCCATTTAGGTGGGAAGTGGTATGATTAGCATTTCCCTGATAACTAATGATGTTGAGTACTTTTTCATGTGCAGATTGGCCATTTGTATGTCTTTTTGGGAAAATGTCTTTTCAAGTCCTCTGCCCATTTTTTAATTGGATTGTTTATCTTTGTTATTGAGTTGTAGGAGTTCCCACGTATTTGGATATTAACCTCTGATCAGATATATGATTTGCCCATTCTATAAGCTGTCCTGTCATTTTCTTGACATGTCCTTTGATACACAAAAGTTTTTAATTTTAATGAGGTCCAAGGTTTATTCACGTTTCTTTTGTTGCCCATGCTTTTGGTGCCACATCTAAAAATCCACTGCCTAATCCAACGTCATGAAGATTTACCCATTTTTTTCCTAAGAGTTTTATGGTTTTAGCTCTTGTGTTTAGCTCATTGATCCATTTTGAGTTCAACTTTTTTCTGCAAGGGATGGTTCTGTGGTGTGGGCTAGAATGCAGTGGCACAATCACGGCTCACTGCAACCTACAACTTCTGGGCTCAAGCGATCCTCCTGGCCCAGCCTCTCAAGCAGCTAGGACTACAGGCGCATGCCACCATGCCTGGTTAATTTTTCTTTTTTCTTCATTTTTTGTACAGATAGGGTCTCGATATGTTACCCAGGCTGGTCTTGAATTCCCAGTCTCAAGCAATCCTCCTGCCTCAGCCTCCCAAAGTGCTAAGATTACAGGCCTGAGCCACAATGCCTGGCCTTTAGTTCATTTTTATCTATGGTGTGAAGTAGGGGTATGACTTTATTTTTTTGCATATGGAAATCCAGATGTCCTAGCATCACTTTTAAAGAGACTGTTCTTTGTTCTTTTAATGGACTTTGCACCTTTGTCAAAAATCAGGTGGCCACAGATACATGGGTTTATTTCCGGACTCTCAGTTCTTCTCCATAGGTCTATGCCTATGCTTACTTCAGAACCGCAGTGTTTTGATTATATATAAATAACTTTTGATTACAAGAGAAAATATTAACAAAATAATCTATCTGAAAAAGACTTTCAACCACATGCCTGAGATGAAAAGACTCTTACCTGAGAACACTACTGGTTTGGAGGACTGTTTTGCATGCTGGGAGTGCTGCTGCTTCTCCAGTGCTGTCAGCATCCCCCCCAAATCCAGCTGTACTGGAAGCTGGCTCTTCTTTACACTATTTTTAAAATTATCCTAAAAAGTTCAAAAATCATAAGTTTATTATAGTGCTATACAAAATGTGCTTTTCATTTTACAAAAAATTCATATAATTGAAGATAAGATGAAATAGAATTAGAGACTATAAAAATCTTAAAATTAAAAAAATTCAAGTAAAAAAAAAATCAATCCCACATTATCCGCCAGTATTACCATGGTTGTTTATTTCCTTTTTCTTTCAGAACACTGGGTTTATATTAAATCGCCTACATTTCTGTCTACATCTCCATTACAAGTTAACAGTGTACATCTCTAGACAAGACACCAGGGCTCGCATGAAGTCTTTGACTACAAAAGTCTGTGTGTGAGGCTACTTGGTTAGTACTGTTACTTCATTAGCACCATTCTCTTTTTAACTGCCTCCAAGAACCAACAAACAGCCATCAAATCACAGGGATATGGCCAGAAGTCTACACAAGCCCAAATCATACCCAGCAGGTAATACCAATGCAGGCACAAAGTTTGATATACTTGAAATAAGTTATTTTTGAAACAGTTGTGATTTGGCTTTTGAGGCTGTATAAAAAGTTATATGAGGGGCACGCGCCTGTTGTCCCAGCTACTCAGTAGGCTGAGGCAGGAGTATGGTTTGAGCCCAGGAGTTTGAGGTTACAGTGAGCTAAAATCAGCCCACTGCACTCCAGCCTGGGAGACAGAGTGAGACCCCATCTCTTAAAAACAAGTGTACACAGAAGCCTGTGGTATGTCCTAAGGCATGGTGTCCTGTTTGCTTCAGCACCTCCACTCCACTCTCCTGTCGAGTGTTCTCTTCCCTGACACCAAAAACCCTACAGGCTCATGTCAGGGCAGGGCACGCAGTACAACAAAGGCAGGCAAGGAGACCCGCTACAGGGATGGAAGGTAAGCACATCATCACATGTTGAGTTGAAAGTTAATTCACACAAAGGTTTAGAATTTTATTTTTCATAAATGTGAAAATAATCTCCCTCCTTTAAAAGGCAAAATGACAATGAACACGTTAAAAGAATAAATGGTTAAAAGTATAGAAATTCCCCATCTAAATTATGAATCATAAGCTCCCTCCTGAATCTCCAGGGAGGGGAGAGGGTGCAAGGAGAAATCACCTCCCCTTTGGCTTCTGTTTTGACTGCACGGAATAAAATTCTGGTGCTTCTCCTATTTTTCTTCTGTCACATTACTGCCTTGCGAAAAAATTCTGTTTCCTAAATAAACTGAATCAACTTTTTTTTCTTTCAATTAGTTTCATAAGGCAGTTTGTCCCCCTCTTTTCTGACTTACCAACTGCAGTTACCAGTAGTCTTATTACCAAAGTGACAACACATTATAGCATAAGAGCAATTCTATTTCAACACAATGGATGAAGTTCTCCCATGAAGGAATGAATCAAAACAAAACCACCTGTCTCGGCACACAAAGAAGTCTGGAAAGCAGTTTTTTTTCAAGAGTTTAGTTAAGCAAGAAAAGTTAAGCCTAAAGCAATTGTGGTTTCAATCTAAAAATTACCTGTGGCTGCTGTTTAGATTGAAATTTCGGTGACTCTACTCTGTCTCTTCTTTCAGATGCAACTGCCAGGCTGGGAAACTCCTCAGCATCCTAAGTAAACCACATACCCCTTTAGCTCTTTATTAATCATAAGAATGCAAACATGCCAAGTGCAACCTTTTCCTTGCTTATATTTTCTGTCTTATTATAAGATCCCACGAAGGTTCTCAAAGGTGATACGAAATAGCTGTGAAACTCCGACATAAGAGCTTCTGCTTTATTTAACTTTAAAGACCAAAGTTCTAATACGCCCATACCCAAAAGAGAGAGGGTGCCACCAAGGATCTTGGTACACTTGAGGGGTCTACAGAACTGACCATGGACTGTATTCAAGCACCCGTTCTTCAAAAGACTCTGTTTTTCACTAGAGAAACCATCAGATCTGGATGCAGCAGATTCATATGTTATATAATTTGTGCTGAACCCATGCTAGTAAATAGAGACAAAGGCAAGAGACCTGCTAAAAACAATTTCAAATCATTTTAAAACATCATATGTAAATTTGTCAGTATTTTAGGTGCTCTGGAAAAAAGAATTATGTGGGAAACATGAAGCGGAAATATGAATTATTCATTGGCCCAAACCTAAATGCTCTGCCATGGTAGTAGGTCTTCAACATGTAACCCAGCTGTTCTGAAATGGATCTTCCAAAAGGCTTGGGAACTGTACGCCTCACCCCAAGTTTGTGGGAATGCCCTGGGCAGCACCTCTGAGAGCCTTCTGCCTATACAGCAGCCAGGCCACCTGGGTCTGGTTTAGCAACGTGAAGAAAACAAGCAGGCCCATGAGAAACACAGTCAGAAGCCAGGCTGGCTGCTCAGAGAACACTACACTCTTGGAGTATCATGGGACAGCAATTAAAGGGCACTTCTGCAAGTTCATGAAATTCTCCTGACTGGAGCCACAATGGATCTATGGTATTCTACATTTTTCTCTATAGTAAAGCACTTTATAATAAGATTTCTGGATAGAAAAGGAGGCCCTGCAAAAGCCAACATTCTAAAGCAAGGAAAAAAACAGGTACCAAGGGGAAATATTAGTAATATGGCACACAAAGTATTAAACTCCGATACAAGCAGTTTTGTCCCCAGACCATTCATTCATTCAAACGTTCACTGAGTGCCTGCTCTGAGACAGCTGGGAAGCCAAACAAGAGGTGAGGACAGTGGGTGGCCACTGTTTCTCTAGCACTAAGAAAATGACCACTAAAAAAAATGTTGGAGATATTCACTTAGGAAACCAGTATGAACCCGTTTCTATTAAGAAAGACTCATTTATTACATTACACAACATGAGTAATAAATATAAATGTACTTCAATCCTTGGTGGCTCTTGCACTGTCAGGATTTCATATTTTGATTTAGACTTTTCTTTCTTTTTCTTATTCTTTCTTGAGGCTTCATTTTGTTCAAGGTTGCCACCTTGTGATGCTTTGGACTAGAACAAAAAACAGCGAAAATCGGCAGTTTTTAGGGCATTCAATAGAATATTTAATACCATGTGTCAGCAAAATTAAAATAAAAAATTATATAATCACATGGCAATTTTATTTAGAGTTAGGCTCTTCATTCCCCATTTTCTAAAGAGCCAGAACTCAGTAGCATAATTCTGAAGAGGAAAAAAATATCTGTTAAAATAATAGTAACACGCCTAATTCCTTTTGAAAACTTGTGGGTTTGGACAGAACCTAGTTTTCAGCTTGAGGAGGTCATGTTGTTAACGATCCTGCTGACCAACCTGACCTCCCCTTCCAAGTCCAGGTGGCCATCTCTGTCAGCATAGCACGGTGGTCCCTACTCTGCACATCACATCTGTCTGCACAGATCATCACCTGGTGAACCTTCCAATCGAATGTCTGAGCCCATCCCAGACCTGCTGAATGTGACCTCATCACTCCTACAGGCCCTTCAGCCCCTGGCCTCTCTTCGGGTCAAATGTGCTTTGGCCCCTGGACCTTTGCACCGAACACTCACACCTGAATTTGGGTAAGCTCGGACTGCTCCTTCGTGTCTATCTAGCCCTCACTCTCCAGCCTCTGGCTTTGCTTGGTTTTCTCATTATAGCACTCATCACTGTCTGGTATGTTGTGGATCTGTCTGCATAGCTAGTCTCTCCCCAGGCTCTTAACGGGCAAGGAACTTTGTTATGTTCTGGGCCCTGCTTTATCCTCAGTGGGAAGTTACCATTCAGAAGTAAAAGCCTCAGCTGCTATTAAAAAGAATGTTTATCTACTGAGCTGGAGGGACTGTCCATATTTTGTTAAGTGAAAAAGGCAAGTTTTAAGAGTAATGTGTATAGAATGCTTGTATTTTGTTTAAAAAAAAAAACAAAACAACAGAAATCCCTCTCTACTCATTTATATTTTCATAAGCCTGAGGCAGGACATATGAGAGATTGTTAGTGCAGGTTTCCCTAAGGGGTTGGACAGAGGACCTTTTCCATAACTAGATCCTTGTAATTTTCTTATCTTTATTTTAGAATTCTTCTAAAATGAATTTTTATTACACCTATATTTAAGAAAATAATTTTTAAAAAGATTCTGGGAAAATAAAAATCTGTTAACTCTTCGAATGTTAAACTGGCTCAGTGAGTGACCTGGCAGCTAGAGAGTAGACTGTTTTCCAGTCTGTCCCCAGCCACCTGGGGAGCCCCAGAGACAGGCAGCGGGACTCCACAGAGAGCCAAGTTCAGTGTGTGTGCAAAAGGGAAGGTCTTTCACCTATGTGTACTACTCTCTCTCAAATATGCACCACGAGGAATTAAGCACATGTCTGCCTTTGCTATAATTGTCACTAATGGATCATAAATGCAGTTACCACTGACATGGAATGGGCTAATGACATTTTGGATATCAAAAAGTATCCTTACACTCAAAACGATAGGAAACCGTTGCACTAAACATGACCACATTTCAACCTAAAATAATGTATCCTTACGCAATGGAAATCAAAGACAACATCTGTACCAGTTTAAAAAACAAAGCTCCTGAAGAAATAGATCTAGGGATTGATAAAAATGCAACTTAAAATTATTTAAGGGAAAAAAATCTATTCTGAAATGCTATCTTGTAATAAGTAAATAAATTGCAATTAACCAAAAATCATTAACATACACCAGATGATCACAAAATGTGGAATTCAATTGTAATAATTTGCTACCAGTACTCTAGTACTGGTAAAAGCCATTTAAATTCAACAAAAGACTAGGGGAAAAAGCAGCAGCAACTTTACACACCAGAATATAAACTGAAGCCAACACATCTTCAAAGAATTCAAAATGGTTCACAGATATTTTAAGACCATAGGTCTAAAATGTATATTCTCCTTCATACCTAAAAGCTATCACTTGCATTCCTTGACTGACAATCTAGTCCTTTTTCAAGATACTAGTGTAACAGACTCAGACTAGTGACTGCAGTATAGAACAAAACACTTTCACAGGTAGGTCTGGAGGCAAAAAGAGAACATCCAGTGCACAGATCGACATAATCAAAATGTAATGCATACCTTCATTTTCCCTATCTTTTATACTGTAGTATAATACATATGACAAAACTTACCACCTTAACTATTTTTAGGCATATAGTCCAGTGGCATCAAGTACACTCACGTTGTGCAGCCATCACCACTATCCATCTCCAGAACTCTTCCTTTTGCAAAAACTGAAACTCTGTCCCCATTAATAAATAACTTCTCATTTCCTGCTCTCCCCAGTTCCTGGCAACCACCATCTTACTATCCGTCTCTAGTGATACCTACCTTTTTGGCAGGATGAACAATGTGCTTCTCTTTGTTGGAGGAAGGATCCGAAGATAAAACTTCAGAGGAAGACATACTAACATTTTTAGGATCTGCTGATGAAGCAATGGTCTTTAAGTTTATTGTGGAAGTAACATTTTTAGGGGCTGGTGACAGTTCTGTAGACAACGTCTGCCGAACAACATAACCCATTGGTGTCCAAGATACCTCTGTCCAAAGATAACCAAAATTGTTGAACAATCTCAACAGTAAAATAGAAATTCCTTAGTTACTCAGACATGCATTACATGAGGTAACTGCTCAGAGCATTACTAAATTTAGGCTATCATTCAAAACATCTTCTTGGAAACCACAGTAGTCATTAAACTTGCTTTTCTTCTTGGAGCATGCATGCTGAATTTTTTTCCTTTTAACTTGTAAGGTTTATTTTCCTAGAAAATTTTTTTAACTTGGGGATATGGGAGTGGGTCACAAACCATAGTTTTGGTTAAAAAACAATCCACAATAACATCCACGTGGCAAACACATGGAATTAATGGGCTAAAGATCAAATTTCGGCCCTACTAACCTTGATGTATACCTTTAACATCAGAAGTCAAAGATCACTAGACTGCAGCTATCACAATAACTGGTAATTTATCTCTTTTAGAACACAGGCATAAGAACAGCAACACTACTCCTTAGGTGCCCATGAAACTCTATATGCAGACAAAACAAAAGGACATCCACCAGGACACGGCAGGTGAACACCTGTCAGCCGTCAGTGGCTAGCCCAAGGGTAAGACAGATCTTCTCATCATTATACAGCTACAGGTCCTCAAGGCAGCCTCTGAAGTACAGATCTGTACTGAACCACATATATATCACTCATGAGAATGTAAAAGAAAACACCTTATACATAAATGTGGAATAGTTTTGTAAAAATTTCTTCTGTTAGGACGAGCTACTGTAAAAATTTCAAAAGCAGAATCTACTGAACTCTCCCTGAATATATTACTTCCTGGCCAGTCCAGCACAGATCAGCAGCCCTCAAAGTGTGGCCTGAGGCTCCCAGGACCCTTTCAGGGGTCTATGAAGTTGAATCTGTTTCCCCAAGAGTACGAATGCCATTAGCTGCCTTCCCCACTCTCCCCCTCTCTTTCTTGCCAGAGTTCTCCAAAGGCTGCATGACGAGGACAGTAAAGCAGCTCAATGCCACAGCAGATCTATAGAGCCACATGTTAAAGAGTTGCACAACCATAAAGCAAGACTTCTGTCTACTGTAGCTTTTTAATTTTGAAAAATGGGTTTCATAAAAATATGCTATGTTAAAATATAATACATTTGTTATTGTTACTTTGAAGCAAATTAATGCTTTTAAAATTTGTTTTAACTTTGAATAGGGCAAACATTGATAGATTTCACCCAAATAACAGAAGCTCTTTGGGGCTCTCAATTCTTAAGAGTATTAAGGAGTCCTAAGACCAAAAACTTTTGAGAATAGGTAATACTGAAGGAAGGAGTCATTTCTGAGTTCATAAAATTTCTCACTTAACTGGATGTATATTTCATTTGGAATTCTCGTCTCTTATTTTACATTCCTTGTGCATGGATGGGGGATCTCATTTAATTACTTTAATTTTCTAAATTAACATTAATGTTAGGTTGCTAACAATGCATTAGCTGTCTTCAAGAAGGCTTTCGAACAAAAACCATTCTGATTACACTGGAGTTAAAAATGAACTTTTTTAACTCCAGAGGCTGGTCCAGAGGCAGTGAATTATCTCAATTAATTGTTCACAGTCAGTTACAGATCAAACTCCTCGTTCCACTCTTTCCCCTCTTCTCACTACTGCAATTGACTAGTCTTAAAAAAAATGAACTTAGAAAATATAAAACTCATTTTTAAAAATAATGTTTTGTAGCTACTCTTACCTCTCATACAAGGGGAACTGGAGGCGGCATTAGTAGCCACACATTCATCTGGATTATTTTTTACCACCATTTCACCCTAAAAAGAAAATACATTAGAGGTCATCAGGGAAGTACAAATTAAAACAAAGAGATACTAGTACACACCTAGTAGAATGGCCAAATTCCAGAACACTCACAACAGGAACTCTCATTCACTGCAGGTAAGAATGAAAAATGGTATAGCCACTTAGGAAGATAGTTTGGCAATTTCTTAGAAAACTAAACATACTCTTACCATATGGTCTAGCCACGGCACAGCCTGGTAATTACCCAAAAGAGTTGAAAATTTACGTCCACACAAAAACCTGCATACAGATGTTTATAGCAGCTTTATTCATAACTGCCACAACTTGGCAGCATCCAAGGTGACCTTCAGTAGATGAATGGATAAACATGTGGTACATCCATACAATGGATTATTGAGCACTATAAAGAAATGAGCTATCAAGCATGAAAAGACATAGGTGAAACTTAAATGCACATTACTAAGTGAAAGACCAATCTGAAAAGGCTCCATACTGTATGATTCCAACTATATGACATTCTGGAAAAGGCAAAACTGTGGAGACAATAAAAAGATCGGTAGTTGGCAGAGGATGCAAGGAAGGAGGGATAAACAGGCAGAGCAAAGAGGATTTTTAGGGCAGTGAAACTATTTTGTAATCATACTACAATGGCAGACACATGTCATTATACATTTGTCCAAACCTGCAGAAGATACAACACCAAGAGTGAACCCCAATGCCAACTATGGACTTTGGTGATGATGATGTGTCAATGTAGGTTCATCATTTCCAACAAATGCACCACTCTGGTGCAGGATGTTGATAATGAGGGAGGCTGTTCATGTCAGGGGGCAGGGGATATATGGGAAATCTCTGTCTTTTCCTCTCAATTGTGTGGTAGACCTAAAACTGCTCTAAAAAATAAAGTTTACTTAACTAAAAAAAAAGCCAAAGCAGTTATTTTCTTACTATTTCAAACTGAAAGTAACCATTTAATTTTAAAATATAGCTTCCCTTGGCATTCTTAAAATCTGCAAAATATATGCTAAAAATTCAAAATATGTAAATATATAATGTGAAAAGTTAAATTACTTCCTTCTACCAAATCTTAGTCCTAATAGGAAAAAAATCATCTACTGTCCATAGCTTAGTATCTTTCTATTTCTTTGCCTATGATATAAACATTTGTATATCATTTTCATATGGATTCCCAATAATGGGATCATACCATATGTAATAGTGTATAGCCTTTTTTAAAAAACTTAATATGCCACTGGCAACTTTCTAGGCCAGTGCAGTTGCACCACACAATTCTTAAAGCTGCAGTCCTCCTACATGCATGTGAAAGACATCATTCACTAGGCCCACACACCAAAGTCCAAAAAACAGTCCACCAAAATGTCCACAAACGTAAGCCTGTAGCGCATGCCCCTTTTCACAGAGACAGAAAGCTGCCTTACACGCTGAAGATAAGGCACAAAATGTATGTATATGAAGGGGGCATGTGAGTGTATCAGAAGACAACTCAAAGTGACCGATGCCAGAGGTAAGTCAATTAATAAATTCAAATTTGAACCCATTAAGCACACAAAGGATTTAAAATAATTTTTAAAATTCATATGCTTCATATTTTCCCATTGCCGTTTCCTTATATCTGAGACCACTAAAAAAATACAATTATTAAAACACAGCTTTCTTTTAGTAAATATAACTGTTATGCTCACCAAGGCCAATAAAAAAATAGAAATGGCTTACCTGTTCAAGAATGGTAAAATAAAATACACATATCAATATGAGAGATCAAATGTAATGCTTGTTTTCAAAAAATATTCAGTGACATGGGAAAAATGCCAAAAATAGTTCTTACAAATTCAAATAAAGGGCTGTACATGCTTATAATCCCAAGTTGACGGGAAACCTCTTCAATTCCCACAACAGACCATTAAAAAAAAGATTAAGTGCTAAGCATGGTTTTCTCTTGGCTGTACAATTTCAGACAATTATATTTTCTGTTTTCCTTAATATTTTCTGTCATTTATAGACACTATTAATATCAGGAAAAAAATTTTGTTACAAGGGAAATTAAAACAAAAAGTAGACATATAATTCAAAAGTGTGTGAATATATAATAGAATGTAACAGGTGACCTTGATATAAAGCATCAGCCATGCTCCCACCCACCCCATGCACCTACCCTGAGGCTCAGACAGCATCCTGCACTGTGTCTGTGGGGCACTCACAAAACTCTGCATGTGATGAAGATGGGGACACCCATGACCATTCAGCCACTGCACACACCCACTCCGGGGCCCAGGAGGCAGGCATACATCTGCCTGACGCCACTGTGATTTTTAGTCAGCCATCAGTCTGGCTGACTTTTCACATCTCTCTAACAGGAAAGCACTGCGGTGAAACAGCGTGAGGGTCCTGCAGAGGAAATGCTACCTGATGGTGTATATTCTGCACTGCTACTGAGTCTTTCCAAGGCATCTAAGACAAGTCCAAGGACACAAAACAGAAATCCTTTCTCAGTTCAAGAGGTAAGCGAATTGGTGAGCTCAGTTTTGTTACCCTTCTTCTCCTTGCCTTCCTACCAGCATGTACCCACCTCTTCCTTCAGTGGATATTTGTCAGAAGCCATTTTAGAGACTACTAGTCCAATACTATTTTTTCCCGGAAGTCTCACATCAACCCAGGAAAATGCCTCAATGTGGGGAACTAAAACTTTGAGACCAAATGCTGAATATAGTGTAACTTAAAATTATTAGACGACAAACTGAAAGCACCTACTGCAATAACTTTTGCTGAATTTGCTGTGTCATTAGCAAGACAGGGATTTACATAAAAAGCCTGGAAAATTCATAAGATACACTATGCCGTTTTAAATATTACTATTCCATTTTTTAAAAAGTCTTTTTCTCTGTATTGGAAAATGTGCTGTCAGAATGCAATGCCAGGAGTAGCATGTTCAGAATGGGCTGTCAAAGCAGCTAGACTTTGCTAGAACCTTTTCCTTCTGTAGCACAATACCTTTAACAATTCCAAATGAAAACAAGTTTATTAGGTGACTCTTTAATTTTTAATTTTTATTTTTTGTGAGATAGTCTTGCTCTGTCACCCAGGCTAGAGTGCTGTGGCATCAGCCTAGCTCACAACAACCTCAAACTCCTGGGCTCAAGTGATCCTCCTGCCTCAGCCTCCTGAGTAGTTGGGACTACAGGTGTGCACCACCGTGCCTGGCTAATTTTTTCTATTTTTAGTAGAGATGGGGTCTCGCCCTTGCTCAGGCTGGTCTTGAACTCCTGGCCTCAAGCAATCCTCCCATCTCAGCCTCCCAGAGTGCTAGGATTATAGGCGTGAGCCACCATGCCTGGCCTAGGTGACTCTTTTAAAAGAATAGCTATACTAGGTGTGACAGCCTCACTGTAAACAGTTCAAATAACAGAGAAAGTGATCTACATGCATGATAAAAGGCCTCCCCCCAATACCTCCTCCCCAGCTCCATGGACTTCACAGCCCACATCAAGATTTAAAGTGTAGTGTCTGAAGTGATGTAACTGAAAAGGCATTTACTGAGGAGAAAGAGAGAGAGAGAGTGAAAGAAAACGATCCTCAACTCACCTCTGATAACACTGTAGATGGTTTTACCACTTCTCTTAGAAGAGAAATGTCCGTCGAGGTGGAGCAGACAGGTCCCCACTTGGGTTGCTTTTGTACTGCTGACATATTATTGTTCTCTGGACCCTGCAGTTCAGGGAAATCCAACCTAGTAAATTCAAACTCAGGTTTGGAGGCAGATCCACCCTTTGCAATGATTCTGGATTTCCTGTCTGTTTGTTTATGATAACCATCTGTAATTACAGAATTAAAAGTAGGAATAAAAATTTAGATACCATTTGATGACCGTACAGTACTTACACTTAAATTGCAGAGTAGAAAGTCTATTGATATTGATGCAAGAGATTGCTGTTGAAACATCTTTATTTTTGCTAGTGTTCTTACTCTCCTTTGCAAAGGGTAAAGCATAAAATGACCAGAAGTATCAGTCACTCTGGTCGGGCCATCATGCAGAGAAACCAAAATGCACTCCAAATTTTAGGAGTATGGTCATGAATCCCATAACAACATTTCGGCCAATGATGGATTGCACATACAATGGTGGTATAATGCAGCTAAAGAATTCCTATCTCCTAGTGATGTCACACCCTTTGTAACAATGCAATGCAACAAATGCATTACTCACATGTTTGTAGTCACTCTGTGTAAACAAACCTACTTCACTGTCAGCCATATAAAACTACAGCACATGCACATATATGAACAGGTGTAATACCCTGACAATGATAATAAACTACTATGTTACTGGTTTATTAGGTATCTACTACACTATACTTTCTATCATTCTAGAGTGTACTCCTAGTTATTAAAAAAAAAAAATAAAACAGTTAACTGCAAAACAGTCTATTGCTCCTAGGCTACACACCTCTTTTATTTAAGGACATGTTTTGAAGCTGGTGGTCACCACCCACAGGCAGGTCCTTCAAGAGGGTATTCCAGCAAAAGGCACTGTTAACACAGGAGATGACAGCTCCATGAGTGTTACTGCCCCTGAAGACATTCCAGCGGTACAGGATGTGGAGGGGAGAAGACAATAATACTGATAATCCTGACCCTGTGTAGACCTAGGCTAATGTGTATGTTTTGTATCTTAGTTTTGAACAAAAAGTTTAAAAAGTTAAAAAAAATTAAATTTTTTAAATAGAAAAAAGCTTACAGAATAAGGATATAAAGAATTTTTTATACAGCTGTACAGTCGTATTTATAAAAGAGTTGAAAATTTAAAAAATTCAAAGGTTTATAAAGTAAAAAGGTCACAGTAAACAAAAGTTAATGTATTATTGAAGAAAAAAACTTTTTAATAAAGTTAGTGTAGCCTACGAGTACAGTATTGTTAAAGTCTACAGCAGGGTACAGTAATGTCCTAGGCATTCACACTCATTCACCACTGACTCGCCGAGAGCAACTTCCAAGCTCCGTTCATGGTAAGTACCCCACACAGGTGTACCATTTTTTTAATCCTTTATACTGTATACCTTTTCTATGTTGAGATACATTTAGATACATAAATACTTACCACTGTGTTATAATTGCCTACAGTATTCAGTACGGCAACATGCTGAGAGGCATGTAGCCTAGGAGCAATAAACTATACCATATAGACTAGGTGTGTAGTAGGCTATACTATCTAGGTTTGTGTAAGCACACTCTATGTTTGCACGACGATGAAATTGCCTAAGGATCCGTTTCTCAGAAACATATCCCCAGACTGTAATTCTAAGGCTGATGAAATAGTCACTTTAACCTGATCGTACAGCTGAGAATTTTAATTATTCTTTTTTTTAAGAGATGGGGTCTTGCTATGTTGCCCAGGCTGTTCCCAAACTCCTAGCCTTGAGAGATTCTCCTGCCTTGACCTCCCAACGTGCCAGGACTACAGGAGTGAGCCACTGCACCTGGCCTTTAATTATTCTTAAAATACATTTCAGAGTTTTGCAAATTCGAAGGGACTTAACAAATTTCCTATAAGTAACAAACTTTCTATTTTTCAGTTTGCTGGAACAAACTAGAGGCAGGCAGCACGAAACTCATAACCTCTTTCCATCTTTCTCCTGACACTCAGTGGATCATCATCCAGGTAGGCTGCTGCACCATGAAGCCCCTCCTTTAATCGCGAGGCCAGAGCAACTACAGTTAATGGTTAATCTTTCCTTGTACCAGATGGTTTGTGAGTAAAGTCTTTGGAAAGACAAAAGTTTATATGCCAAGTAATATAAATTATACATGTAAATAAACTGGCAGAAGGTTTTAGCATATAAATAGGTTATGTCTCTAACCCAATGGCAGCAGCAAATAACTTACAGGAAAAAAAACAAGGCATCGTTTAGAATCATTAACTTTTGGCCACAAGCCAGAATGAGAGTTTTCAAGCCCAGAGTAGACATGCCTACAGCACAAATCAACATGGTATCCTCTGAGTAACCACAATGCCCAGATTCAGTTATCGTTCAGGATGGGACTGAAACCATAGTCCAATTCTCCCACCTATTAAAAGTCTTCCAACAGAACATCAGAGAACCTAGTTCACAAATGAATATGGTCAAATACAGTACAAAGGATGTGGCTGTAATATGCTTTCATTTAAGGACATGTTTTGAGGCTTGTGGTCATCACCTACTTGCTATGTGACCTCAGACAAATTTTTTGTGTGTAAAACAAGGTCACGACACCTTCAGAGCCCACCATGCCACAGGTACCATACAACAATCCCTTCTCTGGGAGGAAAGGCCTCCAGAGTTGCAAGGGAAGTCTGATGCCCTCAAACTGCGTCAGGCTTCAGTCTCCAGGCTCTCACATCAGTGAGAGCCACAGTGAACAGCCCCACAGCAACAGTCACACAGAGAACAGCAGCATTTCTGGGGTAGATGGGTAGGCCAGCATTATACTATAAAGCTGGTGGCTTTTACCTGATTTCAAAGTATTCTCAGCATGAATAGACAAATGACGTGAATCTTTAGCTGAGCTGTTCTCAGATGATAGAGTTCCATCTGCCCTTTTACCATCCAACTTTTGCTCATCGTACGTTTTTTTCTCATCATAGGTTTTTTTCTGCAGGGAAGTTTAAAAATCAGTATGAAATAAGAAAACCACCACTACAAAAAAAGGTTTAAAATAGCAAATTATAAAGTATTCACAATTCAGTCATTTTTAAAAAGATCAGACCAAATCATTCTTAAAAAGGTTAAATACCACAAAAAGATACGCAATGCTTAAATATGCAAAAATTTACCAAAATTCTTTGTATTTTAAATGCTAAAGCAACCAACTCAAGAACACAGTGAAACCATAGCATTTATTCACCTTGAACAGAGCTTTCGTTTCTTGTGGGAGAGGGCACATGTGCTCATTCCGGGGTTTCACCATCTGAAAACCTCGGTAACAACTGGGGTGGTTATAGGCACACTGGGAGCCAGGCACTGAGCAGACGCTTTGCGTGGAGTCCAGGGTGTAGGGAGAGTAGGCATATGGATGAAGAGTTATCTCGGAAGATAAATACTGAGGCGGAAAAGTGGAAGCTCCAAAGGCCATATCCTCAGGATACATTTTCTGTCTAAATGAAAGTGTAAATTTTAGTTGCATATTTCACACTATAAACCAAAAGGTATAATATTTTATAATAAACAAATTCTAACTTTTTAATATTCAATATTTTTGAGATCATTCACTTTAGCATTGAAATGTCCCTATTAAAAGCCAAATAAAACCTTCGAGCATTTCTTTCTCATCTTGCAAAGAAAGATGTTAACCAGTTTCTATTTTTCACTAACGAGCCAGAAGTCCATAAGAAGCATCAGCAGAGCCAGAGGACGCGCCGGCAGCTTTCCCACTCCTGCTGTCAAGTACTGGGAAAGCCGCTCTTAGCGACCTGGCCAAAATGGCCCAGAAGACCATCCTCTCTGCTGAGAGGGTGCCCAACAGCCCGCAGTGCCTCCCTTCACGGGCCTCTGGGGCCTGCAGACAGTCTTCTCCAGCCCTCCCTACTCCAAAGCCAACACAACATCCTGTGCCGTGCTGACTCTCAGGGCCAGAGTGCGAAGGGGACACTACGAGGGAACTACACAGCCAACTGATGAGAAAAAATGCCGTCTTTGAAAACTGCAATTGCCTCAATTTGTTCAAGTTACAAGACTAACCCAAAATATTATGTAATACTAATTTTTCTTTAAGCAAATCTGGTACAAAGTTAGAGATTTCAACCATTTTCCAATGAAAGCTGATACAATGACAAAATGCTAAGCAGCTGAGTTAAAATTCAAATCATAACCCCTCATTCCCACGAATAAGCACCAGCAGATGTTTCCATGAATTTCCAGAGCTACACCAAAGCATACTGGTACACTGACAGACAGGAAAATCCAAACCTAATCATAATACATCCTGTATGATGTTCAAATGCCAGGTGTCAGGAGACAGGCACATGGGCACCACTTACCAGAAATCACATTTCTAATCTTTCCAAGTAAAAGCCTACAATGGGTAAGAAAAGGTGCCACCATCTCTACCTATAACACACTAAGAATGTTTACTGCTTTCACTTCTAGCCAGTACTTAATTATACACTGCCTTGTATCACTGTGTGCTAGTTCATATTTTGTAATAAATTTAGATCTTGTAAGATTTTTTACTTATAGGCAATTCATTCAAAAAATGAAATATTCCTAATCAAAAACCAAACCTTTTCCACTGACATTTTTCTGTCCTCCAGAACACCTGGCATAGTACTGCCCCAAACAGCACTGAGCACTAGTTCTTCATAGAGCAGAGGGAGACTCAAAGCTTCACCCACTGCCTATATACTCCTGTGAATTCTGCGCCTTACTTTGCTTGCGGCTCAGAAAATCTACCGGAGGGCAGGTTTCAGGTCAAAGTGAAGAATCTGTTCTTCATAAGAGAAGATGGGCAAAGAAGATGGGCTGATAGCAGGAAAAAAAAAAAAAAAAAAAAAAGGAGGGGCGGGGTCCAATGGTGGTTCTGAAGGCTGCTGTCATCCAGAAAATTTCCATCCATGAGTCAGAAGACCTTGGTTGGGGTTCTGACTCTATTACCATCTAGCTTTCCACTCTGCACAAGTCATTTGGGTTTCTCACTGGTCTCATTTCTCACTGGTCTCATTTGGGACTCTCACTGGTCCTTCTTTCTCTGGAAAATTGGTATTTTTTCATTTCCCTCCAGTGTAAACACAACAACATGCAGAGAACACACAATACAAAATATCAAAGAGACAACTCACAGCATCCAGTGAGGCTTCAAATGGCTTGTCTGGAAAATTCCAGATGCCACGAGCTGTTCAGATGACCCTGAACAACACACCTGTTTTACAGGCACTGTCCTACCCTGCCTCGTCCCCAGTAAAGCTAACCTGCCTACCTATCTGTGCAATACATGCCTCAACAGCCCTCAGGTCTCTCAGGACCTCCTTCTCGCCTTTCTCCTGCCAGCGGTTAGGTCTGGCCCTTCTATCACATGACTTGGAAAGCTCCGCTGGCCTGGACTGCGAACCCCACCCTCTCCTGGTTCTCACCCACCCTCCAAGGCCCCTCCTCGTCTCCTTCCCTAGTGCAGTCTCCTCTGCACCCCTCCATCTCACCTTTCAGACTCATTCTGAGTTGGAACCTCTCATCACTCTGTTCAGGACTTCATATAAATACAAACCATCCAGAACCTTCAACAGCTTTCGGCCTCCATCTCCGACTAACAGGTCATTTCCACCTAATATATTTCACTTTTTCCCAATGTAGCACATATAAATCCTAAACCTACTCTCTAATTCCCAAACCAGCACCATTTCCAACTTCTGTGCTCATGACTGATCCCACAATTCTTTCCATGTAGCCAACTGGAGACCTTTATAATATCTTTCCCACCAAAACCTGTATAGACCATCGTGGAGCCTTTTTTCCTTGTAGCAGGTTTCTCATGTATTTTCTTTGCTATTTCTAGTGCCTGGAACCTGGTCAAAACCTACAAGCCCTGCTTCCTTAAAACAGAACCAGAATTCAGGAGTGATTATCATAACTCCATTCAAAGTACCACCAAAAGGTCCCTATTTCCTATCCAGCAGACTGACCTAAACTTTTCAGCTGTACTATGTAGGCTTCCAATCTACTGACAGCTTCCTCTACCAATTTCCCCTCATTCCTCTACTGTCTTCCAAACAAACACACTGCGCACATGGTCCCTTCAGTCAGGCCAGGACCCCGAGGGGATCCAGAATCTCCTCCACCCACCAAATTGACTGGAGCCAGGTACTCAGCCATGCAATGCTGTACACTGCTAGGCTATGCGCTAGCTCTTCTCACAGCTGATGTTTTAATGTAAAAGCATCAACTGCTGCTTTCTGAAATTTCCACAATATATTGCAAGACACTGATGCTCAACTACCTCTCGTCAAAAGCAGCAGTTTTGGAGAACACCACGATTAAACTCAGGTTAAAAGAACTGAATGCTAACTCTGGTTCTGACACTGCTTATTTGAATTAGTATGGACAAACTTTTCTAGCCTCAGTTTCTCATGAGTAAAAATAACATTACATCTCTCTGCCAACCTCATTGACTGTAGTAAGCATGAAAGAGGTAAAAGTACACAATAATTCCCAAACGAAATGTACACATCCTCATGCACGTGTTGCACAGGATCTGTCACAAAGGATATATTACATTATTAAGCACGAAATGTCGGATTTCCTTAAGTACTAAGTTTGACAGTTGATATCTCTGATATTTCACTTTGACACTTCTTGTTTTATTTGTATTGTGAAGGCATATCCTCAGTCTCTCAAACATACATTGTGGCTTGTGATTATATTTCAAATTTCCTTCTACAGCAATTTTTGTGAAACCATGGATAAGTCAAATATTCATGTTATTTGCGAATATAAGTTCTATCATGGAACCAATGCTGCGTAGACAGCTCGAAATAACAACGTGTTTGGGAAGGATGTGGTAACCAATGCATAGTATGTGGATGGTTTGAGAAGTTCCATTCTGGTGATTTTCATCTTGAAAATGAGCCATGTGAGCGACCTGAGACCAAAGTGGATAATGATGAGCGGAAAGCTGTGGTGGAAGTGAATCCACCTCAACCTACGTGTGAATTAGCAGCAAGGTCTGACTTTACTGTTACAACAATATTGGACCACTTGAAACAAATCAGCAAGGTAAAAGAAGCTGGATAGATGGGTTCCATGTGAATTAAATGAATGTCAGAAGAGAAATCATCTTCGCTTGCCTTTCTGTGCTGTCATGACATAAAGGCGAACCATTTCTACACCATATTGTTATATGTGATAAAAAATGGATTCTTTTTGACAATTGCTAGCATTTGGCATAACTGTTAGATAAAGATGAAGTGCTGAAACACAATCCAAAACCAAATATTCATCAAAAAAAGCTAATGGTGTCTGTTTGGTCCAGTGCTGGTATTATCCACTACGGCTTCATGAAACCTGGTCCATCGATTACAGCAGATGTCTACTGCACTCAAATGGATGAAATAATGAGGATGCTTGTGATGAAGCAGCCAAGATTGGTCAATAGAGACAGGCCAATCTTCTTGCAAGACAACACTTGACCATGTGTCAGACAAACAATGCTGCTCAAACTACAGGAGCTGGACATGGAAAATCTCTACCATCCACCATATTCACCAGACCTTGCACCAACTGACTCCCACTTCTTCCGGGCCACTTCTTGCAAGGAAAAACATTCAATTCTCAACAAGCTGTGGGAAACGCCTTTCATGATTTCATCACCACTCGCTCTCCAGGCTCCTTCATTGCTGGCATGAACAAGTGACAATTTAGGCGCATACTTTGATGAACTGTACTGCTTCCTATTTGAGATATAATAAACTACACTTTTGATTTGAAATCAGACATTTCATATTCCATGACCTAATACTACGATAATCAAGAAAGTCATCACCTGTGGACATCACTTGGAACAGAGAACTTACTTTGCTTGCACAGGCTTTTATTTGTTCATTACATCAGTAAATAATCAGTATTTTCCAACGCCAATGCTATATATCAGATGACTTCTATTAATACTTGCCTGTCCTATAAGATAAATTGGGAGGAGACTGGTATTATTTGTTTTCATCTCCACCAGTTCAAGTCTATGTAACACTGACAAAAAGAGGAGCACAGCTCACGAGAAGTCTTTTCCTCCTTTAAGATATAGTGCTTTCCATACAGTAGCCTTTCAATAATTAATTCCAAATGAATAAATGAAGTATCTTCCAGTGCAGTAAAGGTACTGGAGGGGACAGATTCCGTGAAAGGTTACTATACCTCCTTTAAGGAAAGATGAAGGAAGGTGATACATAAAGATGATTTAGGTTGCTATGTGGTGGAACAAGTAAGAAAGAGGATATAGTTTTGTTTCAGAAATTCTAGTCCTTTTTTCACAGAGGGAAGAGATCTCTATTTATACATAATCTGACTACAGCAATGCAATTTTTAATCTATATTAGAACTGACTGGGTAATTGATTCTCAACTATGTGAAGTCACATCATTTCATCCCTACTTTAAAGGCTCTTTTCCTTTCTAACCCTTACTGTTTGGTTTAATACCTCCTTTATCCTTAGTTGTTTTCTTGCCAGGAGTGAATATTGCAAGCCTATTTTTTCCTTGGTGATAAACAATTTTTAAAAAATCAAATCTAAAAAAGGACAAGGGGTTAAGAAGCTTAATTTTGAAATTCAGCACCATACATCCTTGAGTCGATGATTAGCGTCCACCCATGTTACTGTCAAAATGTTGCTTTAGCCATATGAATGTTTTCCACCACCATTCTGAGTAACCACCATTCTGGAATACCACCTAGCAGATGGCTTTGAGCTCTTCTCGGTGTGTGACATATATTTTTGTATTTTTTAATGGGAGACACCCAAGCCAGGGAACAACTCAAATGAGACCCATGTCAACCTCCCCTTTATAAAAGATGAGACCATAGTGGAAAAATTGGAAATTCCTACCAAATACCAAATCCCAGCACATAAAGGTAGGATTTCAACTACTGTCAAAAAATACAACTTTCAGTATTTCCTAAATACACCAGACATCTCAATAATTTTCTTATTCATTCCAACTTTCATTCTTGCAAATATAATTACAGAATTTATGGGCAGTACAAACTATTCTTAATCAGACCATGCACACACATAAAAAGGAAACAAGTCTGAACCATATCCAAGGAACATAAAGCAGAAAGATTCTTACATAAGAACTAAAGCTGATGCAGACCTTATAACAGATCTACAAATAAATCTACACAATTACATGAAAGATTAACACTTATTTTTCTAAATTCAGCTAAAAGTAGAAGCCAGTTTGTAAATACCTAGAGAATGAATCTTGAGAAGGAAAAAGAAAATTTAAAGAAAAATTTAAACCTTCCTTCAACTCAAATTTAGTTTGGAAGAATTTAAACCCAAAATTTGTGAAATCCATCTCCATAGAATATATATGAAGCAAAATGGCTGAAAGCAAAAGCCAGCAATTTCCAAGGAATTATACACAGAGGCAGCCATGGCTGCTAGTTCTCACCCCTTCCCTGAACAAGATTTTAAAATGTCAAACCTTAAATATGGAGCATGTTTATTTGGTTCTTCCTGCCATTTCATCTCTCATTAGATACACGATATACTGCATGAACCAATGAACGCTGAAACTGCATTTCCTACTAATAAATACAATGTAGCCTCCCTTTCCTTTGCCCAAAATAACAGAACAAGTATGGAGAAAAAAAGGAGGAGTAAAAGGTCCAGTTTTGGGCACGGGATACCATTAAGCTGTGATACTACTGGCTCAGACTCTTCTTGGCTGAAGAGCATTCTCTTGCCATCTGCAGGATTTTACTGTGTTAGCATATTTGAAAGCTTAATCACCATTAACTCTAGAAATAAGCCCTCTGATAAGGTAAGACGTTTTGAAAGATACATACTCTGTCACTGGTGGTTCCTGAACAAACGGATAGTATGTGGCTGCACAGCTAGGGAAGGCGCGTGCTTCCGACGACTCTGACCATGCCACATTGAGCCCAGCAAATTTAGGGACAAATGGTTTGACATCTGCTGATAACTTGATGCCCTGAGGGGGAAAAAATGGGGTTTTGGCTTCATTCTGCAATCAACCAAAAGTAAACAAAACAAAAAACCCAAAGAGAGGTGTTCCTTTCTAACGGCCCAGAAATACTAATCCCAATGCTGTTATTTAAAAACTTCTGCCTAGTAGAGACAAGAATTCATTTGCTAACAATTTCTCTCAAATGCTTTCTTTTGTTAGAAAAACCAGTCATCCAAATAGTAACAGTGAAAAATATGGACAACCAATTAAAGTGAAAATAAAATTCAAGCCAGATTACACAGTTAGGACCACAACTGCCGTTTCCACAATTTTAAATTTGGAATAAGGATAGTTCGTCTCTCTCAGCTTTACTTAGGGATAACCAAGAACTGCAGAATTACTGTAGTCAAATACAGACATGGAATGTTTATTCTATTAAATTTCTCAAAAAAAAGTTGCCCCAAAACATTTGCTTTTTACTCATGAACCACCATCTTGTTTTATTGAAAAAGCAAAAGCTTGCTTTGCTAAAAAAAAAAAAAATCATCCTATGGCTATGAGCCTTTGAGATTTGAAATTTTTTAAAGTTTTTCAGATATGCAGTAAGAGATTTACTTTCACTGAGAATTTCACAACCAAGGTTTTTTTTTTTTTTTTTTTTTTGAGACAGAGTCTCACTCTTTTGCCCAGGCTAGAGTGAGTGCCATGGCATCAGCCTAGCTCATAGCAACCTCACACTCCTGGGCTCAAGCAATCCTTCTGCCTCAGCCTCCAGAGTAGCTGGGACTACAGGCATGCGCCATCATGCCCTGCTAATTTTTTCTATATATTTTTAGTTGTCCGATTAATTTCTTTCTATTTTTAGTAGAGACGGGGTCTCGCATTGCTCAGGCTGGTTTCGAACTCCTGAGCTCAAACAATCCGCCTGCCTCGGCCTCCCAGAGTGCTAGGATTACAGGCGTGAGCCACCGCGCCCGGCCACAACCAAGGTTTTTAAGTCTAAAACTAATGGATGCGATTGCCAGGGTTCCATCTAGCGGTAACGTTGAGTATGCAGCGCAGAAACGACGTTTAAGAAAATTAAGGACGCTTTAAACAAACTACTCCTTCCCAAGAGCGCCACAAGCTTGCCGGAGTCCCCGTGCCGTGACCCCTGGGCGTGCTGGGACAGGACAGCCGTCACTGGCCCGTGTGGCACCACAACCCAGATGCGGCGCTACCCGGGGGCGGTGTCTGCGGCCCCGACCACCGCCCCCAGGCGGGCCCGGGGCGGGACGCAGGGATCATGGCCGCCCACTCCGCGCTCCCGCGCCGTCACAAGCCTCCGGCCCCCGCCCACCGGGCTGGCCCCGTCACCGCACGACCGAGACCCCGGGGCGAACCGGGCCGACGGGCTGAGGCCGCCGAAGGAGTGCCCGCCGGCCCGGGCGGCCCTTACCTCGCCTTTGGGCTCTCGCGGCCCCTCCGACGCCATGGCGGGCTGTTCGGAGGAGGCCGCGCCGGGTGAGGCCCGCAGCCAGCCCGTTGGCTGACCCGACAGATGCGGCGCTTCCGCCTTCGGAGGGGACGCCAGGAAGTGCGTCACAGAAACGCGACGGGGTCCACCCCTCCTTCCGGCCGGAAGTACGGGGCGTGTGTTCCGCACCTGCACGAGCAGCACGTGGTTACTGGGGAAGTGGTCCCTAAGAGTCTTCTGGGCTAGGGCCTCAATGGGGATCACGGGAGCCTCACGTGTGCCCTGCAGTGCTGGGCTGTCTGCGATAGATTCTGCCGAGGCAGTAGCAAAGAGAAACTTAGCATTAGGCCGTGGTTCACTCATGTCCTCTGGGTCTGGCATCAGATAGGAAGATTCCTTGGATAAGGCGGCCTGGAAAGGCCTCTGGCTGTGTTGAGCAGTCACCTTAAGAACGCTTACTAGTAAGGCAACTGTGGGGAGAACCTGACCCCAACTCCACGACTGCATTTCCCTGAGATTTCATAAGGTGACTTAGGGGAATTGTGCGCCCAGTAAGTCCTACAGATCTGGAAAGCCTACAAGGCTACCGGCGTTCTGAATTCCTACAAACTTTAAGGTTTGGAAGTAACCGTGGAAAGGACTTTAATTCCAAAATCGCTGTTTCATTCCAACATTAAAAAATGTGCTAGGACATGGTAAATAAATGGAAAAGTAGTATGATTTGTACGGGTGGAAAAGAGCTCTACAGAAGGGGAGAACTTACCAAATACTTTGAGAAATGTGCAAGGTGCTGCAAGGACAAGATGGCTCACCAGAGACGTACCCCGAAGACTGCAGAGTGTCTTTCAGTAGTTGGAGGAGGAACTTCCTTTTTGCTCTGAAGCTCAAAGGAAGGTGGCAAGGGGATTTAAGGGAGAGAAAATGTTTGCCAGCAATGTAGGCCATTTACCCGTAGAGGGTTTATTGGAGGTTGAGGCAAGTTGTAGGTTTCTTCCGACGCCTGCAGACTGAGTAACCCTACCAGGTGTTTATTTTACACAGGAAATGCAGGCAGCAGCTCCAGTTCTTTACCACATTTCAGTCCTAGTGGGTCCCACAAGTTTACTAAGCATTCCTGGGTACACCCAACCTCCAGGACAGAAGCCTACGGTCTGGCAACAATCTGTGCTGGAGGTCGAGGGGTGGCTGTCACCCCTCCCTCTCAGCAGTACTGGGTTTACCCTAAGAGTGCGATGAAGTTTACTTAATTTTGGCATTTTTGTTTTTGTCATCCTGGAGCTTTCCAGATGAGGAGTCCTGTGGTGGTGACAGTGGGAATTGGGAGTAGATTCCAGGCTGCTGCTCATCACCACCTTCAATATTTATTGTGCTGATTACATATAATGACACCCTTTCTAAACAGAGGGGGTCTTATGTTTTCTCTAATGTAGCAATCAACTGAGGTAAACTAGTCTATGTCAGCATTTAACTCAACGTTTTCCTAGCAGCTAACTAAATAGGCAATCTCAATAGATGCAAAATACATAGGGCATATGAACATGTTTTACAGTACTTTTTAACTTTTAAAAAATGCTATAGGAGGGCCGAGCCTGGTGGCTCATGCCTATAGTCCCCTAGCACTCTGGGAGGCGGAGGCGGGAGGACTGCTTGAGCTCAGGAGTTCAAGACCAGCCTAAGCAAGAGCGAGACCCCATCACTTAAAAAAAAAAAAAAAAGCTATAGGAAACACCATCCCCACTTAGGAAATGGAGAAAAGGATAAACAGGGTTAAGGGTTTCTCCCAAGACTGCTAGAAGTTAGTGGCAATTCCCAGGTAAGTGGAAGTAGCCCAGATACTATTAAGTTGGGCTTTTCTGTTCAACTGAAGATTCTAGATAATTCTCTAGGAACAAAACAATAAAGTGTTAAAATCTACTTTGGCTCTAGTTTTAAACATATCCCTGGTTTCTTAGTTTCTTCCTAACTGAATTAAATGTTACCTCCATCATACCAAGCTATTATAAACTCATTCAACATTTTATTTCCTCGGGGCTAAAATTATGAAACTGAAATCAAACAATCTCAATAGTTACAAATTAACCATAAGAAAATATTCCTCAATAACTTCAAACGGTGATAAATGCAACGTACAAACTTTATTTAACAAAAAGTAACAGATAAAGTCAAACAGGCACTTATATTAAGAGAAAAACTGACTAGAAGAAATTTTATCTTAAACACCCTATAGTAACCTACTTGCAGTTGCATTTAACTGAGCTCTGTTGCTGTGAAGAATACAGCTCATGCACAGGTATGGATGAATGATTTGTACATTTTTCAAGTATTCACTGAATACTACCTTATATACACATATACATTAAATTTGAAAAAGATTTAATTGACGATCCCAGGTATACTTCATTTTTGTTGATCTTTTGGAAGAGGTCGTCTAAAGAGAAGAATATGCGGTTCTGTGGAAAGAAAATGTTTTGTATCATTTTAATACCATGGTAAGTTTTCATATACTCAACAAAAATTCACGGAATTCTCAATTAAACCAAAATACTTGAGTCCGCTATTAAACTGGTTCGAAGTGTCTTAAATGAATTTTGCTTCAAAGTCACTGTCAACATTAAACATTAAACAACCTGATAATGAGAAGATCCCTCCAATATTTTAGTTTACCCACTCTGAAGAAAAGGAATAATAAGTAAAAGAGAAAGGTTATCTCTTTATGGGGAAAGACACCTCATTCAAATCACCTACTGGATCTCACGTTAATGCACATTGAAAAACACCAGGAGTTTACAAAAATGCAGGTCCCAGGAGCCCATCTCCATCAATTGTTTCAGTAGATGGGGCCCAGGAATCTACAGTTAGTTTCCTCAGTTGCTTTTGTATTAGCTAGAGAAAGAACACTAGAATTTGAATTATGTTACCCAACCCCAAGAAAGTTGAGTCTTTTAAGAGTCTCCGATGCTATTTTTCTTTAACAAGAATAAAAAGCAAGATAGCTTTGTTTCCATCTACTTTAGCTTCTACAGCATGCCTTCAAATTTTGTTCAAAGGATTATAATACTTTTAGATTCACTGTTAATCCATAAATAGAATTTAACTCCAAAGTTCGTCTATTTTACTATTTAATATCTGGAACACTTTTGGTTAATACCACATAATAGCATAAGGCATTCATACATGCATAATACAGGTAGCCCATTTGAGTTCATATGCTATGTTATCTCATTTAACCATAATGTGGTAGAGATACAACGGAATTCTAGCTATACATATGGCAAAATACTTTTAAGACACAAATTTTAAAATAGAACAGTATTTTTTGACGTCTGTGGTATTTGGTTTACTACGAAATTGGAACCCTCTCCGGAGGGTTAAAAAGTCATTTGAAAAAACAGTCAAACTTACCACAGAATTACCTTGGAATATCATAGAAAGTCAAGGTCATTAAAAAAATTTTGCCAACCATAACCATTACTGTTTTAACTCAATTAATACTTTACCATAGCAAAACTTACCTGGCTCATGAATCATGTAATGAACCCAGCCTAGACTTTGTTGGACACCGAGTCTCCGCCACTCTTCTTCAGACATCAGATGGGTTTTGGGTACTTGCTTGGAAAGTTCTCTGGGTAACATGACATGCCTATTAAAAGATACAGCCAAGTATTAGTGCTCTGTGTCTTTCCTACAATTATGATTACATATGAACCTTTAGGGTGTTTAAAATTTGAGGCTTTTGGTCCTCAAAAGTTCTTCAAAGAAACTCTATGTTATATCCCCTTTGGTGTCAATCTTGAGTACCCCCTACAACATTTAATTCTGATTTTTGATGGCCTATGTTCAAATTAGGGAGCTAAAAGCGTGCAATTCAAAACCAAAAGGCAATTTACTTAGGACTAACTTTTGACCAAATCATGGCCAACAAGATCTAAGAATATAACGTATGAAGTGTCCTCAAAGGGAAAAACATGCTCAACTCTTATTAACTGCACATATACATGTTACGTACAACCCTACAAACCTCATATTTTTCCATAAGCTACTGACCTATATCCAAAACTAACTTTATTCAGTTTCTTAGAAACAAAACAACCTTTAATATTGAACTATCAAGAATACGTATGACTGTAGCTTTGTGAAATTCTTAAAAACAGATCTGATGCACCCCTCCCCACTTAGTTGTTACCATAAAAATAACTTTTTATAAAAGTCACAATTCTCAGCCGCATTCTTACAGAACCATCCATAACTACCAACCCAATTTTTTTATTTTTTATTTTAACAGTTTAGGATCTCTATCTGTGTGTCAGCTGGCTGGGGGTGAGAAGTGCAATCTGGCCATACTTTCAGGCACACAGTAAAAGTGAATCCATAACCCATTTTAACCAAGCTGTCAACTTTAATTTTAGGATGTGGCTAGTTAAGTACCAATTTAGTATTACTTACAGAGCAAACTGAACCTCAGAACGATTCTATTATGTTGCTAGTCTGACATGAGGCAAGCAAGTCATACGCTCATATGCTTACTACCAGAGTGGAGTTTTCATCAGTTCCAGTGAATTATAGGTTGATTTTTAGTGACACTTACCAGTTACTGTGCTCATTCTTTAAACGCTGCTTTAACATTTCACTTTTTTTTAAACATTATTTTGTTTTTCCTTCCTCCAGGACATAAAGCAGATAACACCTATCTTTTAAGGCTCTACAAATAACCTGTTATTTGTACCTTCTACATTAACTGCTGAGTAGTTTCAAAGCGAAATGTAATGCTTTTGTACCTTTTCAATTTTACAAAAAGAATTATATCTAAATAACTTGTTAAGTTTATGTAGATAAGTTACCACCACCCCTACCTTCTCCATAAACCATGGAAATAGGATCTTCATCAGCGTTTGATTATAAAGGAAAAATGTTTAAGTACCATCAAAGCCCACATGAGGATTCTACCTGAATAGTACTGCATGGAGGTAGTTTCCAAACTGCAAGTAAGGAAACTTTTTTCCCAAATCCAATGTTTATTGCAGTTGGAGTACAAAACAGTACAATTATTGCAAATTTGTAAAGCCACCCAGAGAAATCCTCAGTTCATTTCCTGTGAAGACACACTTCCATGATACTAAGGAGAAAAGAGCGGCCACCCACTGTTGTGCCCTTAGAGAAGAACCTAAGCTCAAGTAAAAAGACTAGGCAATTAAGTTTGTAATCACAAAAGAAAAACCAAAGATATAAATAATTACACACTGGGAAAAATAAATACCATTTTTTTTAAAATTTACATGGCATGCCACACCACTATATACAAACTACCCTAAACTCATGTCTCAGTGGCGTATTGTTGCTATTGTTTCCCCTTTAAAAGTATCTCTTTTAATTACAGAGACTAATTATCCGGTTTCATAAAGGTAAGTGTGGCTTGGTCAATCAAGACCAGCTCTAATTTATATTGGATTAAAATAAATCACATCAGATATGACCGGATTTTCTTCTACACATTACCAATACAAACCATTTAGTAAATTAGGTTTAGTGCCTATCATCCATGATTATGTGATTATATTAAGAATAATAAATGGAACTACTACTATAAGAAGTCTGAGGAGTATAATTTTAATATTATATACTAAAAAAACCGCATACAGACCCATAAATCCTTATCCTAAACACTCGGAGCCAGATGTGTTTCGGAATAGTTTTCCATGTGTTAACAAGGTATTATAGTTTATCATTATGTCAACATATGATTAGAACTGTAAGGGTTGTAGTTACTATATAAACTTAAGATAATCTACTTGAAATTTACTATAGCCAGAAAAACATTTTCCTAGCTAGGAATACAAAACGGTGCAATTATTACTAATTTGCAAAGCTGCCCACAGAAATCTTCAGTTTTCCTCCTGTGATGATAGACTTTCATGATTAACAAGGAAGGTGGAGACAGAACATCTTTCTTCCGCGAACAGCATTCTAGAAATCTCGCCTAAAAGGGCGGGCAGCAGGCAGAAAACAAGGTCACTATCTGGCCAAGGATGGCATAGGCTTTATCTCCGTTAAATCATGGTAGTTTCCCAGAATGCAACATTCTAGTCTCTACCCAGGACAAGGGGTTGCCTGGTCTTTGAAGCCACGCCCCAAACAAGTCTCCCGCACACAACAAAGCCAATTTTAAGTGCCCTTAATCCAATTTGCTAATTTACTGATTATAGCCACCACTTTCTAGTGCACAGCTTGACTACTCAAAAGCCAAAAATTCGGCTCATCTACACTAGCATTAAAAAATGGGCAAAGTCTACTCGTGTTCTCAATTTGATCTCAAAATGAAAATAAACCCCCTTTAATGATGCCCTCAACTAGTAACGACTGGGGCATAATCCCCTAAATCACCATACACAATTAATATTATCAAAGCCCCACCAAGCTCATTTTTCGGGGCTCCTCCTCAAGGTTACTTCCGGTACCATCAACTTCAAAAGTGAAAATGGTAAAGGTCCTCTGGCTCTGTTAGCGGATCAAAGTCACCGTTCTAAACTGAAAACTAGTAAAAGTTCAACACCCAAGCAGTCACGGGCGGGTGGCTGGCACGAAGGAGAAATCAGTCACATCGCGGGAGCCAGAAAAGCGGGGCGGTTCCCAGCGGGGTCTCACTTAGTCCCGGTCTTGTTCACAGAGCCGGAACGACGAGCAAGGAACGACCCGGCAGTCGCTCGGCGTCGCCCAGGACCCCGGGCCTGTTTCCCAAGTCGCCCCGGTTCTCACTGGGGCACAAGACGCCAGTCCGGCCCGCTCCGCGCAGGCGGAACAAAGGCCCAGCCGGGCCAGCGCGGCCGCACACCAGGCGCGTCCGACTCCCGGGGCCGCAGGCAACGCCGACCCCGACCTCAGCCCCCCGGCCCTGACCTCGGCCCGGTGCCGACCCCGGTCGCCCTGCCCGAGGGGGCGGCGGCTGAGAGAGCCGGCCCGGGGTCAGCGAAGGCTGCTCACCGATACTCGTAGTGCTCGTCGAAGTACTTGTCCGAGTAGTAGATCTGCTTGTGGGCCATCCTGCCGGCGCGCCGCGGAGCAGGGGAACGAGAGCACGAAGAGAGGGCGCAACCAACACCGAGTCCGTGCCCGTCCAAGGAAACGACTCGACTGAGCCTAACGACCACAGGCTCAACGATCCCGATTTGAATCCGACAACCCGCTGCCGATTGGACAGCAGCGCTGACCAATCACCTTCCGCGGGAGTAGGGCCTGCTGCCGACCTATCGTCGCCTCCTTTCTGCGGAGTTAGCTTACCAAGTCAGCCAATCAAAGGTCTGTTGCAACGTTGAAGTGGAGGATTGGTAAGGTGAGGAGCGCCCTTGACTGGCAGGGGCGTGGTCAAAGAAAGGCGAAGCCCCGACGCTAAGGGCCTCAGAGCGCGTGTGCGGAAATGTAGAATGTTCCAGGGTGGCGGAGCCGTTGGGACTGCTGATCTGTGGGTGGGTTGAGATATCGCGGGGTTTGGCGAGCCGGGGCAGCGGGTTGGGCCGGGCCGGAAGTACGGCCGGAACGCAGCGGAATCCGTGGGCCTTTAGCGGTGAGGGTGCGCCTCATGCTGCCTGGTGGTACTTCGGGCTCGAGCCTCAGGGCTGGAAAAATGGAGGCCACAGGCGGTGGGGTGAGGAGGAGCGCGCTGGCGAGGGCAACCTGGGCTGTGGCGGTGCCCCGGGCTGACCCTCCGCAAAGCTGCTGCCTCTTGCAGTTTTCCGGGGGCCTTTCCCTGCCCGGGCCCGCGCTCCTATCGCGCCCGTTTGGAGGGTGTGTGTGTGAGTGGACGCCGAGCCCGCGAGTCCGCGCGGGGGAAGTCGGGCGCGGTGGCTTACGCCCGCACTTCAGCTGCTCGGAGGGTCGCTTGAGACAGCCAATTTGGGACCAGCATGGACAACACAGCAGGACCCTCTCTCCCCCCTCCCCCCAAAAAAGGGCTGGAAACGCAGGAAGCTTTCTGTATTCTAAACTACTGTCCAAAACTAGAGGAGAGTCCAAGGCGTGGGAAGTTTGCGGGATTAAAATATTCTACAGCCGCCAAAAATAACGTTAATTACCGGGTAATGGGAGTAAGTGATTCTTTAAAATTTTTCTGCCCTTTTTAGTACAGACTAGTCAATTTGGGGCTGCTATAGCAAAGTGCCATGGGCCGGGTGGCTTAAACAAATTTCTAAAGGTTCTGGAGGCTGGAAGTCCGAGATCAGGGTGCTCCATAGCTCGGTTCTGATGAAGGCCCTCCAGGTTAAGGACTGCTGACTTCTAGTACTCTCACACTGTGAGGAAGCAAGCTCTTTAATGACATTTTTAATCCCATTCATGAAGGGACCTAATCCTAATCACCTCCCAAAGCCCCCACTTTCTAATACTGTGGATGGGGTGAAGATACATAGGATGGAATCATTTCTGAAATTAAGGATTTCTTCGGAAAGGTCTTAATCACCTTCTAGAGAAAGTCTGATTTCTCCATTCTCTGTCCACAGATTTCTGGGGGTTTCCTGCCTGCCGTTGCAATTGCATGTTTGCTTAGGTACTGTTTGTCCCGCATCTGCACTGTGACATACTCTGGGTAAAGCCTGTGTAGAGGACATTCTGTTTTGTTCGCTTCATCCTCAGCACATAGGATCCCTTGCACTTGGGCACACGATAATAAATTTTAAGTAGACTTTAGGCATAGTAATAAAAGCTTAAATAATTAGGCGTAATAATTACTCCGATGGTAAAGATATGAATAAACTGTTACGGGAAATCAGTAAGGAAATTACTAACTTTCTAGCAGAACCTGGGAAAGAAAAGCTTCCTAGGAGAAGTATTCTAAAAGAAATGTATAGGCTGGGTGTGGTGGCTCATGCCTGTAATCCTAGCACTCTGAGAGGCTGAGTCTGGAGGATTGCTTGAGCTCAGGAGTTCGAAACCAGCCTGAGCAGGAGTGAGACCCTGTCTCTACTAAAAATAGAACGAAATTAGCCAAACAACTAAAAATAGAAAAAAAAAAATTGCCCAAATCCACACAGCTAATAAGTGGCAGACTTACAATTGAGTCCAAGCAGTCTGATTCCAGTTAGACCTTAACCACTGTTGTACACTTACACTGTCTCTTAGAGTTCCACAGGTAGAAAACCAAGAGGGTGAAGCACCTTTCAGCAGAAGGATTGGCGTTTGGGAAGGTGTGAGGACCATGGTATACAGAGAAAAACAGAACAGGTATGGCATATAGTGTAGAGATCACAGAAAGGAAAGTTGTGGGAAGCAAATCCGGGAGGATGGGTATGGTAGGCAGAGAAATGGCTGTTGAGGGGCCACATCTGGTGAGGGCCTTCTTACTGCATCATAACATGGCAGAGGGCATCACTTGGCGAGAGGGCAAGATCATGCCAGCTCAGGTCTCTCTTCCTCTTCTTATAAAGCCACCTGTCCTATCATGGGACTGATGCCAGAGTTAGGCCTCTTAAACAGGCCCAACCTGATGACCTTATCTAATCCCAGTTACCTCCCAAAGCCCTCAACTCCAAATTCCATCAACATGAATTTGGCAATTAAATTTCCAACACATGAAATTTGGGGGACACATTCAAACCATTGCAATGTCCGTGTCCTAATTCCTGGAACCTGTGAACATGTTAACCTTACACAGCAAAACGGACTTTGCAGATGGGATTAAATTAAGAATCTTGAGATAGGGAGGGTATCCTGGATTATTGGAGTGGGCCAATGCCGTCACAGGGGTCCTTAAAGGAGGAGGATGGGAGGGTCAGAGAAGAAGCTGCAGCCAAGCAGAAGTCAGAGTGATGTGGCCATGAAGGAAGGAGCACAGATAGCCTCTTGAAGCTGTGAAAAGCAAGGGACAGATTTTCCCCTAGTCTCCAGAGGGAACTCAGCCCTGCCGATGCCTTGATTTTAGCCTGGTAAGACCTATTTTGTACTTCTAACCTCTGGAAGCACAAGATAAATTTGACTAATGAAATATAGTAGTAGCTCAGCATGGTGTTTGCTGCAGCTTCGCTGTTACGGATGCCCCCTGTCATTGTAAGAATGCATCCCTTCATTCCCAGTGTGCTAAAGTTTTATCATAGATGTTTTATTTCATTAAATACTTTAAAGGCTTTTATTTTGTATATTTGATTAGGAATTATTTTAGAATTATGAATATGAATTATAAGTGTAAAAGAGATGAAAAGATCTTAGTAACTGCAGTCTTAAGAAAAAGTCACATGGAAATATTATTGAAAACTAAATAGTTGAAGTTAAAAATTCAGTAGGTAAACTGAAAGCATAGTGGATACAAATGAAGAATAAATTAGGGAACTGGAAGATTGTGTTGAGTTACAGCATCAGAAAGCATCCAGAAGGGGTAATGAGATGCAGCAAAAGCGTGGAAGCTAGAAGTAGAGGTGACAACTGTGGTTGCAAGAAGGGTCCCAAAGGAAGAGAAAAAATAAACAGAGGGAAGGAAATACTTGTACAAATAATGACTGTGAATCCCCCACTTTTAAAGAAAGGTAAAAGACTTCAGATTGAAAGGGCTTGTAGAGTGCTGGGCAATATAGATAAAAAAATATATAACCATAGAAAGATTACAGTGCAATTTAAGAAGATCAAAGACAAAGGAAAGTTCTAAAAGCTTCCAGGGAGAAATTGCAGATCTCCTACAAAGCAACAAGAATAGATTTACAATGGCAATCTCAAAAGCAGCCCCGGATTCAAGACGATAAGGGTTTCTGTTAACAAAGTACTGAATCAAACAGTAGAAACAAATTCCATCTAATAATGCAAAATGGCTTGGAAATAAAAGAAAGCAAGTACCTAGTACGTTTATTGTTGCCTAAAAAAGCAGAGATGTAAAAAAAAGTTTACTGTTAACAATTTAGAAACCTTTATGGCTAGAGTAGAGAGAATAAGAGGGAAGTTAGTGCTGCACTAAGGCACTTATCTTGGCAACTGTTGGTAAGTTTAGGAAGGTGAAAGAGATTAGAAACCCATCACCAGAACTGTTGGCTGCAGTCACTTTGTTCCTGCTACCATCTGCATTAGCAAAATTAGATGCTTCAAGTATCACATCCCTCCTTGGAGTAAATTTTAAATTATTGTCACAAATACCTCCCATCCTGGTATGCATGCACCTTTGCAATATGACTTCACTATTCCTATCTGTAGAACAGATAAGTGAACTCTATTTCTTCACCCTTGGTCTGGTCTTGTGACTTGCTTTGACCAGCAGAATGTAGCCGAAGTGATGGTACACATCTTCTGAAGCTCATCCTGAAGAGGCATTGCAGTTTCTACTTTCTCCTTCTTGAAATGCTATCCAGGAATGAGATAATCAGGAAGACACCTAGAGGAGAACTAAATTTCCTGGCCATCAGTTAACAGCAGCTGCCAAATGCGTGCCTGTGGTGCTGAATGCACCAAGAAAAACGAGGGCAGGAACTGCCCAACCACCCCTCAGAATACTGAGAAAGAATAAATTACTGTTTTAAGTCACTAATTTTGGGGGGTAGTTTATTATGCAGCAATAGGCAACTGAGACACCCCCCCCCTTTTATCTGTGTTCTGAATTCAAACATCATAGAAGTATACCTGATGGGGGAATACCTAATTATATTCAGAATCACTGCAATGACATTCAGGTCATGTTTTTTGTTTCCAACCGCTGTGGCACTGGAAGTGTGTCAGAATAGATCATGAAGGAGACACATGAACTACATACTAATTTGAAAACCTAGGTTAAATAGATCTTTAAGCAAGTTGGTCTACATACTAGAAAAAGCAGAAAAACAATCCAACTAATTTTATGAGATGAGGGTAACCTTTGTGTCAGAATCAGAGAAGGGAAAGAGTACAAGAAAAGCAAAATCACGGAGTAATTTTCATTTTGAATGCAGGTGTGAATTTAGCTAACTAAACCCAATACTGTATTAAAAATTGCATCATTATCAAGTAGAGTTCGTCTCAGAAACTCAATAGCAGTGAATCTAATGACAGTGAGCCAAACTATCAAGGTAATTCACACATTAATAGACAAAAGGAAAAAGAAATACAATGTCAGTACATACCAAAAAAAAGCATCTGATAAAGTTGAACCCTGATTTATAATCAAAATTAGCAGAATAGAGGGAAACTTTCTTACTTGACAGAGGTTACATCCAAAAACCTACAGTAAACATATATTTAATGGAGAACTTTAGACATATCCCATTTAAAATTGGGAATTAAAATATACTGCTCTCACCACATACAAATGTGATCATTTTCTGTGTATCATGATGTGAAAAAGAGTGCAAGCGCTGCTATAAAGTGTCTAAAACTTAACCTAGCAACGACTGTGCAACATCTTTATGAAGGCAACAAAAAATCTAAGTGTAAGGATATGACACATTTATGGTACTGCCAGTGTAATACTGTGAGATGTCAGTAGTCTCCAAATTTATAAATTCATTGCAATCCCAGTGAAAATTCCAGAGAGTTTTTTGAGAAAGTTGTAAAACTTATTCTACAATCTATATCCAGGAATAAAGATCCACAAATAGCTAAATCAATTTTGGAAATGATTAGGGAATTTAGGAAAACCATATAAAACAATGAAACAGAATAAAGAATGTAGCAATAGATGCATGTGTATGTGTGGAGTAGATATTTGATGAGCATGAGCCCACATACCAGTGAGGAAAGTATATGGTTGAGAAAATTTTTCCAAATATGTAGAAAATGTGAAAAAAAAATTATAAGGTTAATAGATGAAAATGCCAGAGAATACCTTCGTGACCTTGGGATCACAAGAGGCAGAATATTTACATAACAATAACCATGAAGCAAAAAACTGATGGATTTGACTACAAGAAAAGTATTTCTATGCAGTAGGGACACCTATCACAGGTGCCTGACACAAGATATTTGCAAGGAATTTAACACAGAATTAAACTCAAGATTTTACCAAGAACTTTTACAAAACAAGAGAAAGAACAGAAATCCAACAGAATCTTGGCAAAAACTGTAAATAAGGAATTTACAGAAGGTAAAAATCTGAAAGGCTAACAGTATATGAAACTCATTTGTAATCACAGAAATGCAAATTAAAACAACTATGAGCTGCTTCTTTACACCCATCAGATTGGCAAAAATAAAAAGTTAGACAAGTGTTCGTGAGGACAGTAGAGTCCAGGAACCCTCATGTAGAGCATAAGCTCACACATGCCTTCTGGAAGCAGTCTGGCCATACTTAGTGAAATTAAGCATGGATATTCCTATTTCATAGCACCACCATAGTGGTTCTGTATCCTAGAACAGAATTCACACACATATAAGGTTCATGTATCTATAGTTATATATCCCTATATCTATCTGCCTCTCCATATCAAAATGATACAGTAGAAAGCATTAACCAAAAAGTTAAAAAGTAGAATGAAATTTATAACTTTATACCATTTATATAAATAAAACAACCAGAATTGTTTTCACACACAAAAAAATATAGAAAATAATCTTACGTATTTACAACTGGAATATGTATTCAGATCCCCAGTGTCTATATCAAGCCCATGATCATGGGTACCTACATGGAAGAATGAATGGGAACAGGAGTAGTGAGTGATGGAGAACCAATACAATGAAGATGATTTACACGGGCCAACGATAACACGGATCCAGGAACTGAAAAGTATGATGAATTCAATTCTCTACCCATCTGGTACAAACAAAAATTTTTTTTCCATAAACTCGAAGCCTGGTTATGTATAGTTTTACCCATTTTTCTTGATAAAATTGTTACTGTTCCTTCTGAAACATTTTCTGTTAATTTTTCAGATGTGAAAAATTGGATTCTGCTAAATATTTTTATTAATCACATCTGACGATGGTATCCTTATAAAAATTACTGAAAGATGTGAATGAAGAAAGAGGAAGTAGGAAATAGAATAGCTTATAAGAACAGTGTTTCTCAAACTAGGGGCCATAGATTCTAAAGGTCCTCAAATTCTATGCCAGCCTGTTTGAATTTTGAGTTTTAAGGTCCATGAACAAATTAATTCTGCATCATCCGTACAACTGCTTAATTACAGAGCCCAAGATTGTTTTTGTTTCTGTTAGCACCCCTTTAGTTGTGGGCCAAAGACAAAAGAATGAGTCAGACTTAATATGTAAAATGAAAACCAAAGGTTGAATAGTGCAACATATGAAGGCTTTGAGTCATTAGAATATGGTAGTAAAGGATTTGATGTATCCAAGAGCCTGTGATTTTTAAGTCATGCTGACCTCAAAAAGAGCCTCTGTTTAAGAGTCTCTATCATAGTCATGCAATTCATGACCAGTAAAACAACATCATCCGTCACATGAAATTTAACTTGATTTGTTTAGTTTGTTTTTAATTAAGAGATATAAGCCTGATTGTTTTTGTATGTATTTAAGTAACATTCTAATAAAAACATTTTTTCCCAGTGCAAAGAATGTAAAGTTAACACGGGGGATCTGAGAGGTTTATCTCCGTTTAAAAGTACACACTCCTCAGCTTGGAAAAGCTCCACTAGGACATGCAGTGGGTGATGGAGGTGGCTGTGTGACAAAGCTCCCTGGTGTCGTCTCCACGGAGAGCGGGCACCGCCTCGGGTGGCCTGGGGTGGCACCTCGTGCCATCCTCCCTCAAGGGGAAAAATTGCACCCGTGGTCCTCACAATTGGAGATTTATTTGGTGAAAAAGTAAAGTTTTAGAAGAATGCATACGCTCTAAATAAGGAACTGCCCCTTGGAATGACTTCATTTAATTCGATTATTTTCCTAATAGTCCACAGCTGAAATATATCACAATGGGGGAAGAAGTTTGCCTTTGCAGGAGGGAAGGAGAGAATAATTTTGGACAACAGGACACATGGAGGTGTGGGACAGGCAGTAAGAGATCCCCGAGTGATGCCGGGAGGAAGTATTAAACTCTGGAGCACGTGAGAAAATGAAGGAGTGTTTAGCACCGTGGCTCAGGCCTGTCACCCCAGCACTTTGGGAGGCTGAGGTGGGAGGATCACTTGAGGCCAGGAGTTTAAGAACAGCCTGGGCAGCATAGTGAGGCCTCATCTGTCCAAAAAATATTTTTTTTAAATTTAACTAAGTGTGGTGATGTGCGCCTGTGGTCCTGGAGAGGCTGAGGCAGGGAGGACGGCCTGACCCCAGGAGTTCGAGGCTGCTGTGAGCCATGACTGTGCCCCATCGCACTCCAGCCCAGGCAGCAGAGTGAGACCCTGGCTCACAGAAGGAAGAGGAGAAGAGAGGGGAGGAGGGGGAGGGCAGGGGAGGGGATGGTATCCGACCATGGTATCCTTATAAAAGTTACTGAATGATGTGAGTGAACATCTTTCAGTAACTTTTGAAAGGGGAGGGGAGGTGAGAACAAGCTTCCTTTTAGGAAGAAAGTTGCCTTTACCGTCTTCACTTTCCCCTTTATTTGATAGCCTGTCTCCACAGAACTTGGATGAGTACTGTTTGTTTTGTGATCCATCATTTTTAAGGGGGAAAATCAGGCGTCCTTAACCTGCAATCCAGGGATCCCCTAAGGAGTACATGGATAGAATTCAAGGAATTCACAGTTTTGGATAGAAAAAACTTCCTGTAATTGAAGCTTAGCATTTTTAAATTATGAATGTCAGAGATAAACCACAGTAGTATTAGCCAGATTATATTACAGTTGTTGCAGACATCCTGAGATATTTTCACTTATCACTACTTCAGAATTGTGATAGTTATTAGGCTCTCTGATAGCTCTTGTTATTGAACCTGTTCAAGAGGTACATATATTATTATGCCACACATTTGGTTTTTAAATATTTTGATAAACATTGCTATGGACTGAGTCATATCCCATCCCACCCCCAACATCCATATGTTGAAGTCCTAACCTCCAACATGACTGTATTTGGAGATAAGGCTTTTAGGAGGTAATTAAGGTTAAATGAGGTCATAAGGATAGGGCCGTAATCCAATAGGGTTGGTGGCCTTATAAGAAAAAGATCCCTCTTTCTCCCTCTCTCTCTTTCTTTCTGCCCTCCCTCTCTCTTTCCCTCCCTCCCTCGTTCCTCCTCCCCACCAGCAAGCACCAAGGAAAGGCTATGTGAACTACAGCAGGAAGGTGCCTTCTGTAAGCCAGAAAGGGAGCCCTCGCCAGGAACTAAGTCTGCCAGCACCTTGATCTTGGACTTCCAGCCTCCAGAACCGTGAGAAAATAAATTTCTGTTGTTTAAGCCACCCAGTCTATGGTGTGTTGTTATTGCGGTCCAAGCTGACCAATAAAACTGCATTTTAATACAGTTGGTTTGTTTTGAATATTCATTTTCTTTTATACATTAAAATACTGGTGTGAGAAGAGGTCCATAGGCTTCACCAGACTGCCAAAGGAGCACATGGCACAAAGCGGGTGAGCACCCGGGGCTAACTGGATTTCATGGGTCAGCCTGCTATTTTCCTTATTTTCATGTACTTTGGAGACTAGAAATTAAACCACTCAACTCCGGAGCCTTTCTTGCCACTAAGGATGGGCACGTGTCTGAGTCTGGTCAGTGAGGGCTACAAGGGGCCTAATGAGAAATTCCATGGGAGGAGATTCCTTCTGGAATAGAAATGACAGAGCCTCTTGAACGGATGTCATGCCTGGATGTGGAACAGCCACTGTGCAATTCTGAAAGTCACACGTCGAGTATGGCGGCCTTGACAACATTCTGGAGCTGCTGCATCAGGCTCTGACCGACCACTTCTGGCCCTTTGTCAAATGAGGAAACGCAATGCGTTTGGATAAACCGCAGTAATTCGGTGATTGTTATTAAAAGCTAAAAGTGATGCTCACTGATAATCCTGGCAAATTATGACTCATGTCTAATAGTGTTTTTGCTAAGTGGGATCCCTTGACACCCAGAGTTCATGAATATGTTCTTGAGGATTTGAGAGATCTGTGAGAATGCTTTCAGTGCTGTTTGCTCATTTTGATGATAATCCAAAATATATACACAGAAATAAGAAAAAACCCAAAAACACGTACATAGGTTTATGTTATTAATATAAAGGCTAAAATCTCTTAGGAGGTGATAATTTGCGTCTTTGAGACATTTTTATGGATCAAGACTTTAAGTCAGTGTTTCTCAAACAAGGGTCTATTGTAAGGATGTGGGCATGCATTTTGAAGCATCCTTGAGAAATTACTTTTCCCCTTAATAGAGTCTTTTTGTATTAAGTTATAGAAAAACTAATTCATGACAAAGCTTCTGGGAGCAATGCAGTCTGACTTCCGAGCTAACAATTTAGAAACAAACTTCTGGAAAATAATCCTATTCATAAATCAAGGACAGCCATGGGAAACTTAAGAGCACAGGTTTTGGAGTCCACATCTCTGGACCCAAGTGCTGGGTTAAAAGCACTTGCTTATCAGCTTGGTGGCCATGGACATATTCTGGAACTTCAGTCTCATCATGTGGGATGGTAATTTTTCTTCACAGAGTTGTGATGATTAAGTAGAATAATGAATATCAAATGCTTCATAGTCCAGTACACAGCAAGCACTCAATAAATGTTGATTATCATTCCATTTTGATGTCAAATACCTAGTGAAGAATCACTCAGATTACAATCGCTTTTTTTTCTTTTGAGAATTACTTCTCTAGTTGAAAGTCCTTTAAAGAAAGAGAGACGCATTTTCCACATAGCTGCCCCTGGAGCAGGCTGGCGGTGCTGCGAAGTGTCTTAGCCCGGAGGAGGAGGAGCAGGAGCTGTTTGTGTATCTGAATCTGCAAGTTACTAGAAAATATAGAGCGCCGGGACATCGTGTTCCTAGGAATCCGCAGCTTGCGTACAATGATGTCTCCATTTCTGATTCTGTCAAGTATTTAGGGAAGCAATTTTTGTTTGCCAAGTCTCAGCCAGAAAGGGTTTTTAAAAAAAATCTTGTTCCGATAGTTTGGTAAAATGTGTGACAATTCTCACCACAAATTGCTTATGGTCTAGGGAGACCTTGCTCCTGTCCTGCAGATTTCCGTGACCCTCAAGGCCCTGTTCCTGGGCAGGGTGCTTTGGCCCTGCCTGCGCCCCAGAGTGCACAGCCCTAGTTTCAGTGAGTGCCTGAGGGAGTTCGAGGAATGCTAGGACTCTGGCCAAGGCAAAGGGAACCGGAACAGACTGTGGAAGTGTCAACTACATGTCTCCTTGTGTCGCACCGTCTGGGATCTAAAACCTGTGTCCACCCCATTGGTCTACACAGACATGGGGAACATGCACTTGCACATAACTTGCTCTGACCCCTCTCTTCGGGATTAACTGAGAGTTTTGCACATGGGCCCAGGATTATTATGTCTTTTTGAGTTTTTTGAGGGATGTGTTGGTCCAAAATTTCCTTCCTGTGTGGCAAATTCCCACTCATCCCTCAGAAGTTCCTGATGTATTTTGCCATCACCTTCTCCATAAAGCTTTCTTCTGGCATTCCTCCCTCCACTCCAGGTGACATTAACGTAGTCTCTCCTGTTTCCTTTGTGCTTTCTCTTCACCCCCTTCATAGCCCTGTCGGGGACACCTTTCATTTCAGCTGGGCAGTGGCCCTTCCTTTGGGAGCTGCCCGTGTGATTCACATCGGGTGCTCTCTCCTGGAGAGGTGGCAAAGGGACCAAAAGCGTTGAAGCCGAGTCACCCAAGTTATCGCCTGTGGTTCCCAAAAGCTCTGTGTCTCCTGCAGCCCCAGCTTGCTGCTGTCTGGACCACTTAATGGAGGGGGGAACTGCTGGAATCACAGGGTCCTGAGCTGACTGAAACCGAGAAAAGAACGCCGTGAATCTCAGTGCTCCTGTGAGGCATTAAATAAACCTCAGGGTCTCTCCTTGGTGTTGTCCTCAAAGAATCTTGTAGCTTTGGCTTTGGTATCTCTGAAAAAGCAATCTCAAAGATAGATTTTGCAGGTTCCTGAATTAAAGTGCCAACTGACTTCACCATCTGGCAAGGTTTCTCTTAAGTGGAAGTCACAGCACTGATTTGGAAAGGATGGGTTACCGAAGTTGGTATTGGTGTTGGTATTACCTGGGTGACTCGGAGAAGCCCAAGTTCCAAAGTCCCTCACATCTCTCCCTCGCCCTGTGCTTCTCCATCTTGGAGAAGCTGTCCCTCCTGGGAGCAAAAGTCAAGCACTCTCCTGCTCTACCCCTGCTCACCATTCAGCTGAGTGACCAGGACTCAAACTTGACCTCTCTCAGGGTGAGAGAGAGTGTGTGTGTGTGTGTGTGTGTGTGTGTGCACGCTACAGAATCAGGGTAAGAAAGAGGAGGAATTGCAGGAGTTCATTAATTTATACTCGAAGAAAGTGATTTTGAGGGCAGTAGACCAAGAATGGCAAAGCCAAGTTTGGATAGGGCTGACATTGTTTACATGGATGTCCTCATCAGAAGCTCTGCATTCAAGGTGCAAGTTTGCAGCTGGTTACAATTCTAACAGTTTGCTAGGTTGGCTATCACAAACCTACACCAATGCTCACTCAAAGTGACATTACAGGGCCAGAAATCCTGGCATAAAATATAGAGAAAGGAGTCTTTAAAAATCAGAATAAAGGCATGCAGATATGCACCAGTTGTGAGTATAGATCATGGACACAAATGGTCCAAGCTACCCATCATGAACTGGGCTCCAGTTGATTTACCCAGCCATAAAGTCGACTGTGCCCAGGAGCACTGCAGCATCATGTGGAAGTGGTCAGTGCTGAGCTGGGTCTGGTAAGTCCCTGAAAACACAAGTAAATATCTGGAAGTCATGGGATGGCTTTGCTCACCTTCTCAGGGCACGTGCATGGAATTCTCACGTCTCTCCCTCAACCCATACATAGGGCCACATGAGGAGAGCCCCACGACCAATTGAGAATTTAAAAAGAAGCCTGGTAGCAACTAGCAGGAGTGAGCGGCTGAGGCATTGTTTCCATTCTAGGTGGCTTGATGGATGGTGGAAAAGGAAAAAAGTGCTCCAAATGGGTGTAGTTTGAGTAGAATGTGTCAACCTCCACTTAGCTTGCAAACCATGATGGCCAGAGCTTCACATATGTGCCTATTCCTGGCATAAAAAGAAAATGAGACAAGAGACTAAACAGAAGCTAAAGGCTTCCTTCGGTTGATGGGAACCAGGCGACCCCTGTCTGAAGAAGGACCAGGGTTTCCATAGGGTAGGGGAGAGTTGAGGATATGTCCTTGCAGTTGTGGCTGAGGCGATAGTCTTCTGTTCTGACCAGAATTTGAGGTGGGGTCATTCCTGCGTTCATGCTTCTTGTCTGGTATGGTCCTGATAACCATTCGCATGGTACTTGCTAATTGTTGTTTTTGCTAGCCTGTGGCTTATTGGCTAGTCCAAGTTCACGGGACAGGGAAGGTGCATGGCTAAAGAGAAAGAATGGGGACAAAGGTAGAAGGCGAGGGGAAAATGGGGGCCCTTGGTTGTGTTTTAGTTCTGAATCCCGGTCCCGTCAATGCTCAGGTAACTGGAAGGACCAAGGTAGGGGTCTGATGGCAGGAGAACTTGGGTCAGGAATGGGTGACCAAATCACCTGGAATAGGCCCAAGACTATTTATGCCCAGTTTGAATGCTAACCAGAAGTCTCTTACTATAGGAGAGTGTGAGGATTTTTCCCCCACCCCAAATATTGGTATATTTTCCAACACCAATTCTCTGACACCATCTGGGGGTTCAACACTTCAATTATATTCTGACACTAACTCCTGCACTTATCAGCAGACCCCGCAGGCGCAGGGCTCAGTCCCACGAGACAGCCCCCATTTGGGGTACCAGCCACAGTGGGTGCCCAGACCACCCCCACTTCTCCTGGCTGGCCACAAATTTAGGGGTTCCCACGACCTCCTTCTCAGGTTTGATAATTTGCTAAAGCTGCTCACGGAACTCATGGAAACACTTCACATTTGTTTACTGGTTTATTACAAAGGATACCACTCAGAACAGCCAGAGGGAAGTGGTGCACAGGGCAAGGCATGAGGAGGAAGGGCGTGGAGCTCCCACCCCTGCTCTGGACAGCCACCCTCCCAGCAGCGCCACGCGGTCACCAGCCCGGAAGCCCATCAACTATCACTGGAGATCATTATGTGATCACAGCCCCTCTCCAGCCCCTCTCCCAGTGCCACGGCCAGTGGGCGGGGCTGGAAGTTCCCTCTAACCAGGTCTTTGGTCTTTCCCATGACCAGCCCCACCCTAAGTCACTCTTTAGCATAATGAAGTGTACTCCTGTGTGTAGTAGAAAGTGGCTTGTTATAACAACAAAAGACACGCCTATCACTCAGGAAATCCTCAGGATTTTAGGAGCTCTGTTCCAGGAACCAGGGACAGACACTAAATATGTCTTTGTACACCACAGAAAGACTCTCGGTGGACTGGATGTCTGCCGCAGTCCAGTCGTGCTGCTCTAACAGAATATCCAAGACCAGGTCATTTATAAAGACCAGAAATTTATTTCTCACAGGTCTGGAGGCTGTCTGCCAAGGGCGTGGCCTCCAATTCGGGGATGGCGCCTGGAACGCTGCCCCCTCCGGAAGGGAGGACGCTGTTCTTCACACTGCAGGGGAGTGGGGCGGGGGGGGGGGGGGGGACCAGACTTGATCTTTGATAATGAACCCGCTCCCATGATAATGGCATTAATTCATTCTCAAGGGCAGAGCCCTCATGGCCTAATCATGGCTTAACAGCCCTGTCACAGTGGAGGGGAGGCTTAGCATGACTAGCTCCATTTTGCTTCCAACCCTCTGAAGTAATACCCTTTAAGTTAAAAGCTTCTGCTTAGCTCTGCATGTATGCCAGCTAATTATGGGAGGAGAGCTTATAGTTGAACTTTAGAAAAAAGATAACAGTCTCTTTTCCCAAAACTATCTCCCAAGGAGATAAGTAAAGCGTACACACAGTAACAATGTTATGTTAAAGATTTATGGGAACATTGTGACCTGACCTACATCATCTGAAGTCAATCGACCAAGAACAAAGAAGTTTCACAACCATCTCTGACCCTCACTGGCACCCAGATGTCTGTGTGTTATGGTACGGAGTGTGAGAAGTGACCACTGAGAGACCCAATTGAGCCAAATTGTGAGTCTTTATTAGCTGGCCAGCGACTACCCTCTGCACCAATGAGAGGCAGCAGCACAGAGAGCAGTCCAGAGTCGAAAAGGTGAGAAGACTTTATACTAATTTGGAGGGGGGCTACGTGACATTAAACACAACATAGTGGAACAAAAATAATTATACCATACATTCCATAGCCAAGGGGTCTGGGACCTGCCTCAGACCACCTGCCTGGCCTCAGAGCTGATTACAACCTTTGAGCAAGCAAGGTTACAGAAGCAGATAGCATCAGTTAAGGCAGGGAGCATTCTTTCTTGGGTGAGGCAAGTACAGTAAATTTTACTACAGACAGCTGGGGGTCTTACACAATCAGTTACAAGGTCATTGCTTACAGAGTACAGATTTTTGTATTAGGGCGAGGTTTACAAAGTACAAGCTTTTTACTCTATAGACAGGAATGAGTCTTGAAACAGCATTTTCATAATAACTTTTCATATTTTTGAGGCCTACTATTACATGTGGTTGGTGGTCACCTCTTGACCTCAGCTCCCTCCTCTACCCCCCTTCCTTTGACATAATAAGGAGCCTAAAGCTCATACTAACTTGAGATGGTGCTTTGGGATACCAGTCTGCCACCTTCTCAGTTTGCTGGCTTTCTGAATAAAAGTCACCTTCCTCATCCCAGCACCTTGTCTCTCAACTTATTGGCTGCCATGCTGTGAGTGGTACAAGCATGGACTTGGTTACAGCTCCACCACTTAATACTGTTACAATGGCAGTTAAGTTTCCAACACATGCTTTTTGGGGGACACATTCAAACTGTAGCAATGACCAATTGTGAAAAGATTCTTGTACTCAAAAACATGGACTTTTATTTCTCAAACTCATCTGGCTGCAACCAAGTATCTAGTTTTCCAGCGACATAACCCAGTCTGTAGCCCCCACCTTGGCACCGCATCTTGCCTCTGGTTGCAGCTGCTAGATGTCACTTGGAGCTGTGCTCCGCTGGGGAGCAGGGGTGCTCAATCTGAATGCTAAGCAGCATTCCACAACCATGTTTAGTCAGAAGCCTCTTGGAAATATTTGTATGGAAAGAAGGTTATATACATGTATTGTCAAGGCAGGGGGTTTCCTGAAATCAGTCCTCACTCCATGAGATTCTTGGGCTACCAATCCAAAGGACGTTGTCCCCCTGACCACAGGAGCTGACAACACAAGCAGAACAAAAGCATCTTTTATTGTAGGAAAATGAATCTTGAGTAGAGACACCCAGAGATGGGAAGCAGCTGGAATCACAGCCACTTTAGGTGACAGCATATGAATTCTCATTACTGAGATCTTTGGGTTTCTATAGCTTCTGTCCCCTTGGCTTCATTGTTCAGACTGACTGACAGTTTCATGAGCTAACCTTACTGCTCCAGCAAATTCCTTTTTTGCTAAAGTTAGCCTTTGTTTTATACCTGTACCAAATAACCATAATTAATACTTTTAGTCTTAACATATAAAATTGTGTGTATTATGAGGGCAAGATCAGGGTCTTCTTCATTTTTGTCTTTCCAGGGCCAACATAATGCCTGGTTTGTAGTAGACACTGAATAGCTCCTTATTATATCAACTAGTACATTTTTTCTTTGTCTGATAATTGGCAAATTCGTTAGTCTACTGTTTAAGTGATCATTTCGTCCCCATCTATCCTTTTCCTTCTGATGCTACTTGTGATCTGAAATGGTCACAGAAAACCAAGTGAGAAGAATGAGTGTGCTCCGAGGAAGGTTTTAAGACACTCTTACGAGGTTAGACATAAGAATTTTGTGCTATGTACTCTTACTATCCAGATATCTCTCGTTCTACATTTCTACCAGCAAGCTAGTTCATTGGGATTTGCAAGACTAAAAGCTTCCAGAAGAGCAGAGCATTGTTAGAGCTTTATCTCAAGCTTCTCTAGTGCTAGTGTGAGCCGATTTGGGCTTGAATGTCTTGTACTAGGCAGCCATGTGGAAGGGGTGCCACGTGGGGAAGATGAAGATCTCCTTGGAGTGACCCAGGCAGTGACAATGGGAAATCATTTGTCTGAGAGCCGTGGAGGAGTATGGGAAGCCTTTGGTTTCAGCCTGGAGTTATCTTCTAGAAATGTTTGTTGTTTTATAGCTAAAATTGCTCATGCTTTTTAGGTTGTGGCTGTGGTCTTTAGAGATACTTGAAAATGAACTAGTTCAAAACATGGTTCTGGTAACCAGTAAGAAGAGAAAGTGGAAACTATTTATAAGGACAATGTTTTCTTTCCTATTTGTAATAATTATATAGTATTTTATTTAAAACCTTATTTGTACTTAGACATTGCTTTTCAATGTATTTTTTTGTTTTAAAGTCCATTGCTGTATTCCAATTTATGTGGCATTATTCTGTGCTGTAGTTACACATAATTAGTTATCATTAATTTACTTAATTATGCTTTAATGGCTTACTCTTTCTGAGTGTGCAGTGAAGACTGACTTTCTAAAAATACCTACCAGGATATTGAGGAAGTGAAGGCATGGCTAGGGCGTGGGAGCAAGAGGGTCGCTGGCAGCTTTGGCTTGTCGAGCTGGAGGGGCTCCGGGTTTGAGACGGAGTCGCCAGACCTGCCAAGCAGCTACTCTGGTGCCACAGAGAACCAGGCTCAGGGAAAAGGTAACCTGAGGTCTGGCCTCTTCAAGTCCAAGTGGAAGCAAGAGGACAAGTGAAATTCTTGACGGGTTGTTCTTTGCCTTTCAGGAGATGAAGTGAGGCAGACGCTTGTGTGCATTTAATTGCAAATCCTCAGGGCTCATGGATGTTTTTCCACATCATGGGCATGACCAGGACAACAATTTGCCTGGAAAGACCTCTTCAGAGGGGAGAGGGAGTCCAAGAGTTAGCTATGCTTTAAAGACCAAGAGAGTCTCAGTCCATTTTGTGCTGCTCTAACAAAATACCTGAGACAGGGTAATTTATAAAGAACAGAAATTTATTTCTTATAGTTCTGGAGGCTGGGAAGTCCAAGATCAAGGCTCCAGCATCTAATGAGGGCTTCTTGGTGTGTGCCGCATGGCAGAGGAGCAGGAGAGAGCGCGTCCTGCGGTCCCTTTTCATAGCAGCATCAATATATTCGTTGGGGTGGAGCCCTCACCACCCAAAGGCTTCCCGTTAGGCCCCACTTCCCAACACTGTTGAGTTAGGGATGGAGTTTCCAACAAATGAGTTTTGGTGGCTGCGTTCAGACCATAGGAAAGAGTCACCAAGGCTGAACCCCAGTATGCACCAGAACCATCCAGAAGATTTGTTACAAATGCAAGTTCCTGAGGCCCACCCCCAGAGATTCTGATTTAGCGGAGAGCCCAGGAACCTACATTCTTAATAAGCACCCCCTGTGATTTTGGGGTGTGGGCATTCAGTGGCTACTCTTTGAGAAATGTCATGGGAGTGAGCCAAGAGGGGGACTTCACAGACTAGAGATTTGTGCTCAAGACTTCTGTCTCACAAACCTCTTCTTAGCCTTGGAATACAGTCAACAGAGACGGGGAAGGGGAGTGGGGAGATCCACAGCTTCCCTCTCCAGTGTCAATAGTCGATGTAAACTAGTAAAGCTTTGAATATTGCTCCTGTGCCCTCTTCTCTCCTGCTGGCCCTTCCTGATGTCAGAGGCCAGGTGGAAATCCTGACAAGCGTGGGAGTGAAGGTTGGAAGAGCAGGTGGGATGCTGTGAATTCTACTCACCACCCATTGTCCCCCATGGCCCTTGGCCTCAGTGTCAGTGGTCTTCTTGCCCGTCTTGCTGACGGGACGATACAAACTGCGGTCAGAAAGGCTTCGCCAACCTCTAACACATTTTCAGCAACAGGACAGAGATCACAAGCTCTTCTGTATGCCATGGGCAGTTTCAGATTGCATGTGATGCCATTTTAATGGACTAAATAAAAATTTAAAATTTATCTTTTGAAATGTTTGCTGCCTTCAGTGAGTCATTTTAATGTATGTAAACTGAAGGCCACTAATCCTTCCTAATTCAGATGACTTTGTTAGTTTATCTGATGTAGTTAGTATAATGACTTCTTTTGCCAACAGTCCTCCCTCTGGTTTCAAGGAGAAATAGAAATGCTGAAGAATAGTTCTTTTGAAAATAAAACATAGGCCAGGTGCAGTGGCTCACATCTGTAATCCTAGCACTTTGAGAGGCTGAGGCAGGAGGATTGCTTCAGGTCAGGGGTTCAAGACCAGCCCGAGCAACATAGTGAGACACCGTCTCTACAAAGAAATAGAAAAATTAGCTGGGCATGGTAGCACATGCCTTTAGTCCTAGCTACTTGGGAGGGGGAGGCAGGAAGATAACTTGAGCCCCGGTGTTTGAGGTTGCAATGAGCCAGGATTGTGCCACTGCATTCCAGCCTGGGCAACAGAGCAAGATCCTGTCTCCAAAAAAAGGAAAAAATCTGCAAAAAGCTCAATTTTTGAATTTTGTTTAAATTAGGGAGATGGAATATAAAATAAATACATGAATAAATTTATTTTAGGAATCAAAGTAACTTCAAGTGGAAAGTTTCTAACCCCACCAGCATTGAGTCACATACGTAGTGTTTGTACCACATCATTTCTGCAATGACATTTAAAATTAAAAATATTACCTGTGAAATGCAATATGATCCTTTTAAAAAATGTGTTGCATATATATATATATTTTAAGTGCTAAGACAAATACAAATGTGTATGCTAAGATAGGCTAACTCTGTCAATTCAAATAATTTTTTTCACAGGGTGGTAAAGGTTAATCTGCAAGCTTAATTCTGCTATCCAGAGGAAGCTTTTATTAATATATTTTAAAAATGTAACGTCATTTAAGTTAATTTTCAAAATCATTCCAAAAGGTAATTCTATATTATATTATATTATTATAAGGTGACCAACCACCTGGTTTTGCCTGGGGTTGAAGGGTTTCCCAGATTGGGGGCTTTCATTGCTAAAACAAGGACAGTCCCTGGCGAAATGGGTCAGTTGTTTGGCCTACACCTAAATGAGAGCTGGGGTGGGAGGGCAGGTGGGTGCTGGGCTCCCAATTCTTTTGCCTGTGGACATCTGTAGTCTTCCCAGTGACTCACACCAGGGGCCTGCTTTGGGGAAAACTTGAGTAAGACGGCAACCTTGCCTACGCAGAGCTTCCAGCTTCCATTCCACGAGGGAGTCAGATGGTAAACACATAAACAAACAGGACACTATCAGATAGAGATAAGTGGTCTGAAGAAAATCAAGTCCTGTGATGTGATCAATGGACAGATGGGTGGGTGGGCATTGGTTTAGAGAAGGTGCCCAGAAAGGCCCCCTGAGTGGTCAGCCTTTGAGCTGACCCTTGAGTCACAAAAAGGGGACATCCGGGGAAGCTAAGCAGAAATGGCAAGAGCTGGGTCACCCAGGGCCCACAGGGCTTGGTGAAGAGGTGGATGTTATTTCAGATACAATAGAAAACCCTTGCAGGGTGTTAAGCAGGAGGGTGCTGCTGCGGTTTTTGTTTTAACATGCAGTGGTGATTGGTTTGCATTCCTCATATGGCTTAATTGTATGACTAAGAACCATAGACAATTTCAGAACACACCACCTTTCCTGTGACACCCCCACAGTAAACCACAACAGTACATGTTCTTAAAAAGAAGCAATATAGTCTTTGCTCTATGATGACAAAGAAAATACACTCGAAGATATTTACAACTCTTGAGCAGGGATATTTAAGTGATGTTCCTTGGATGGTTTGAGAAAAGCCTGCTCAGATGAAGTCAGCATTAAACTGCAGCAATCAACACTGTCATTCTGAAGAATTATATAAAATGTCTTTGGCATGAAATCTTGATCTTTTTACCTTATCTTCTCATCTTCTGCAATTCTGATAACAACCACAAGAGGGCTTGCTACACCTATTGATTATAAGCAATAGCTTTGGAGATAGAATATTTTGCTTTTGTGCTGAGGGTTTGTGGACAGCGGTGTTCTAAGTAAATATTTAACAACCAATTCTGGAGGCATGGAGGAAGCACTAGTAGCATTGACTGATTCCCTTGGTGTAAATACTCTTCCAGTATCAGATTTCAAGCTACAAACTGTTTAGCAACAGGCTCACAGGATTCCTAATAATTTAATCATTGAGGGAAACAGGCCTGGCTGGGCCAACTTCAGCACAACACTGGTTATAGGGTGCAGAGAGTGACCTGGGGGTGGAAGAAGAAGATAACTGGGTGTTCTCAGAAAACAGAGTGTTGGGGAAGAGCAGATAACTAGAAAAGTATTATCCTGAATGTCAGCTTTTTCCACTACTAACTTTTAAACTAGTAAATAAAATGTTAAAAAAAAAAAAAAAGTAACATGAAGCAGGAAAAGTGTAAAACTAAGAGGACACCTATCTTTAATTCAGTATTAAAGGTGCTTAGAAGGATGTCATATGTCCTTCCTAGGAACAGGTACTACTTAAATTCTTGATTCAAGTGTACTTAATATCAATTTCTAATGAAGTACATTGTTTTAACTTGTCATAATTTGACTTATTTTAGGTTCTGTGTTAGTGGCTCAGTATGTAGCTGAATCTATTTAAGAACTTCAGAGAATAGCATGTCTGTTTATTTTGGTATATTAAATATATTTTTTATTTCAGTATAAATACTAAGTCTTCAGTATGCTGGGTGAAAAGGAAAATCTTTTAATTATTTGACTTTCTAATGATTTGATCCTGTAAATTGGGTGCATGTAAAGCTTCAAACAAAAATTAAAATTAAAATTAAAAAATGAAAATTAAGGGACAAATATTGGGGCACAAATAAAAAGAAGTTATTAATTCCATCATTCACAAACCAACAAACTGAGGAATAAGGCCAGCAATAGTTCAGAAGAGGAGTTTTCAACCCTCGACCTCCCATAGACACACCAGTTTTGACAACCACTCATGGACAACAGTACCTTTCTGGGGGCCTGGGAGTCTAGCAGGGAGGTCCCAGCATCTCCATTAGAGCAAAAAATCTGAGAATAAACACATTGAAGATGGCAAGGAGAACAGTTTCACTTTAACTGCACCAACCTCCCCCAAAGGCACAGGACAAGAGAGGCCCTCTCAGACTGTGATTTGTACCATGGAGGAAAGTGAGGTTCTGGTGACTGACTGCCTGGCTTCCTCAGCCATGTGGGATGCTTCCCAAGAGGCCCACTTCCTTCTTACCCTACCAAAAATACTGAAGGGATTGGCATAGCTAAATAGTCTGAGGGTAGCTAGGAGAAGGGAAAAGGGGTGCAGGCCCATAGCAACTGGGGCACAGCACTCAACAAAGGGTCACAGGTTCTACTAACCACCTTGCAAACTCCATCAAGAGGCCCACACACAAACCTTGTAGAATGCATCACCTATGGACCCCCCCAACTAGCTCACACATGCTCCCAGTACTCTGCACACTGTCCATACCCACATGCTCCTGATACCAGTGTGCATAAGCCTCTGCAGATCATGTAAAAGCACATGCAGACAGCCAGCTCAGCTCTACAGGATTGGGAGAAGGTGCTTAACCTTGAACACTTCAGGCTACTGCCCTAGGGAAAATAAACAGGAGGCTCTCACCACATGGTCTGGCCTTGTGGGATTGAGAGAAGGCATACAATCCTAAGACTCTCCCTGCAAGAGGGAACAAGAGGAGTGAAGTGGGGTGGGTCCATAGAAAAGGCCTGAGAGACTGCAAGACTAACTGATGAAGATCTTTGCCAAAGGCAGTCAGTAAAGACTGGAGGAGATGTCTGCTTCTTCAAAAGCAAAAGTCTTGCATTGTTATGCAAGACTTCGAGAGACACAAAAAGTCAAGGAAACATAACACTACCAAAGAAAAACAATAATTTTCTAGTAACCAACCCCAAAGAAATGGAGATCTAAAAATTGCCTGACAACATAAACAGGTGGAAAACCATACCACGCTCATGGGTCAGCAGAATCAACATTGTTAAAATGTCTGTACTACCCAAAGTGATCTACAGATTCAATGCAATCTGTATTAAAATATCAATGTCATTTTTTGCAGATGTAGAAAAATTAATTTTATGCTTCATATGGAACCAGAGAAGACCCCGTATAGCAAAAACAATCCTAGGCAATAAAAACAAAATGGGAGGTATCAATTTACCAGACTTCAAACTTTATTACAAGGCTGTAGTAATCAAGTCAGCTTGGTACTGGCACAAAAACACAGCCATTGACCAGTGGAACAGAACTGAGAACCCAGATATAAAACCATCCTCATATAGCCATCTAATCTTTGACAAAGCAGACAAAAACATACACTGGTGAAAAGAATTCTTATTTAATAAATGGTGCTGGGAAAACTGGATAGCCACATGTAGAACACTGAATCAGGATCCACACCTTTCACCTCTCACAAAAATCAACTGACGCTGGGTAACAGACTTAAACCTAAGGAGTGAAACTATTAGAATTCTAGAGGAAAATGTTGGAAATACTCTTCTAGACATTGGCCTAGGCAAAGAATTTATGAAGAAGATCCCAAAGGCAATCACAGCAACAACCAAAATAAATAAATGGGATCTGATCAAATTAAAAAGCTTCTGCATAGCCAAAGAAACTGTCACAAGAGCAAGCAGACAACCTACAGAATGGAAGAAAATTTTCACATGCTACACATCCGATAAAGGGCTGATAACTAGAATCTACTTAGAACTCAGGAAAATCAGCAAGAAAAAATCAAACAACCCTATCAAAAAGTGGGCAAAGGGCATGAACAGAAATGTTTCAAAAGAAGACAATAATGGCCAAAAAACATATGAAAAAATGCTCAACATCTCTAATCATCAGAGAAATGCAAATCAAAACCACAGTGAGATATCACTTATCTCCAGTGAGACTGGCCTTTATCAAAAAGTCCCAAAACAATAAATGTTGGCATGGATACAGAGAGACAGGAACACTCATACACTGCTGGTGGGACTGCAAACTAGTGCAACCTCTGTGGAAAGCAATATGGAGATACCTTAAAGAGATGCAAGTAGAAGTACCATTTGATCCAGCAAACCTATTACTGG